>PYAF01000125.1:2205020-2229095 GCA_007407185.1 Glycine tomentella | reverse complement strand
TTTTTTTTTTTTTTTTTTTTTGAGGCAAAAATGAGTTCTTTGTTGGGTCATTAAATCTTATATGGGAATACCTGATAGTTCACTATTAGATCTAATAGAAAAGATAAGGTCTTGGGTTTCTTGGGGAGGAAGTGATTTGTGTTATTTGTCTGAGAAATTTGATATGCTCCATCATAGTGGCTGCAAAATGTGTTGTGAGTGCAATAGAAATCTTGGTGAAATGAATCAGCAGCACATTTACAATTGCAAAAGCTGTGGCCGTTGGTTGTGTGGGAAATGCATCTGGGGTTGTGATATGTCGAATCGCGTATCTGATAACACTGGAATTAAGGAAACCATTCGTTCATGCAAGTTCTGTTCAGATGCCAATAGTAGGAGGATGTGTTTTGAGGGTCAGAAGAAGTGCAGTGAGAAAGTGCACCCTTCTGTCTCTCCACAAGAGAGTCCAAGACAAAGTCCCGAGCCACCTTCTCCATGCTTTAGTGTTGAGAGTGATAGACTCGGTTCTCCTCTCAATGCTGAACTGCATCAGGGAACTCACTTCGATCGCTGTTTCCACGATCATGATTATGGATGTTATCCTTGTTCTGTGGTCAACAAGAGTGTGAACTCATCTTGTACTCACCCTTCTTCGGTATCTACTCATCCACCTACCTTCAGGTAATCATATTTTCATCATCATTACGGGAAGTTATATGTTTTTGGTTTGTATTTTTTGGAAGTTCATTAGAAAGTTGTTGCATATCTGATATCTTATCATAATGGTGTTCCATGTTCTATGACTATTACAATTGAAAGGGTCAATTTTCATTGTTATTTTAATCGATGATGAATATATGTTCTCACATATATGTTTTCTTATCCTTGAATTTGAGAACAAAATGATCCTTTATAATTATTTGAAAACTGAAAATTACTTGCATAATTCAAGTAGTCCCTCTTCCTCAAAACTCCTTTGTAGTTGATATGTGTTGTGTATAAATGTAGGAGTGACGAAGAGGGGACGGAGGAATCTAGGAAGCACCTTCTCAGCCCATCATCACGTACATATTGTGATACTTATTCAGATATAGATTCAAGTAGCGTTAGTGCTAGACATGACACTTACAACTATAATTCTGTGGGGTCGAGTCCTTCAGATAGCCCTTCTAGGATTGGTTTTACTTCTAGCAGGGCTGGGCTTCCTGTACAGAAGGGGCAGGAGAAAGGCCCCATCCCTCAGATTGATGGTCCCTTGGGTCAACAAAGTATGGCTGTTTTAAGAAAGCCTGAACAAGGGACTGAGGATGCATATACTACTGCTTATTTTTCTGACGACTTGTCTATTTTCCGGAACCAGAATGAGAATTTGCAGAGGCCATTGGATTTTGAAAACAATGGTCATATTTGGTTTCCCCCACCGCCTGATGATGAGAACGATGATGCAGAAGGTAATTTCTTTGCATATGATGACGAGGATGATGATATTGGTGACTCAGGTGCCTTGTTCTCATCCAGTTGCAGTCTATCTAATATGTTTCCTGGAAAGGAGAAACATAATGATGAAAACAAGGGACCTTTAAAATCTGTCATCCAAGGGCATTTTAGAGCTCTTGTTTCACAGCTTTTACAGGGAGAGGGAATTAAAGTTGGTAAGGAAAATGATTCTGAGGACTGGCTTGACATAGTTGCAATGGTAGCGTGGCAGGCTGCTAACTTTGTGAGACCAGATACCAGCAAAGGTGGCAGTATGGATCCGGGTGATTATGTAAAGGTCAAATGTGTAGCATCTGGAAGCCCAAGTGAGAGGTAACATGTCTTCCGAAATTTGCCTATATACCTTGTAAATCCCTGCCTTGTTCCTAGGCACTTCTATGTGATTTACCATTAAATTATGATTTTTGGTTTTGCAGCACCCTTGTCAAAGGAGTAGTTTGCACAAAAAATATTAAGCACAAGCGCATGACCTCTCAATACAAAAAGCCTAGACTACTCCTTTTAGGAGGAGCTCTGGAATATCAGAAAGTTCCAAACCAATTGGCTTCTTTTGATACATTGTTACAGCAGGTGCCTTCATGACTCATAGGATTTGTGTGTCTTTCAGTTTTTTTTTTTTTTTTTTTCTTTCTTGGAAAGAAATTCTCATTTGTAAATGCTGGCAGGAAAATGATCATCTGAAGATGATTATTTCGAAAATTGAGGCTCTTCGACCAAATGTTTTACTGGTAGAAAAAAGTGTAGCTTCATGTGCCCAGGAATATTTGCTGGCAAAGGAAATCTCCTTGGTGTTGAATGTTAAAAGGCCTTTGCTGGAGCGTATAGCTCGGTGCACTGGCGCTCTTGTCACTCCATCAGTGGATCGTTTATCTAAAGCACGATTGGGGCACTGTGAGTTGTTCCGGTTAGACAGAATGGTGGAAGATCATGAGACTACTAATCAGTTGAACAAAAAGCCAACCAAAACACTAATGTTTTTTGAAGGTTGTCCTCGGCGATTGGGTTGCACGGTATTCCTTTTTCTTTTTATTTTCTTCCATGTTTTTTTTTACATGTTTCTTTTTGTGTAAGGTATGGATATGGATGTGCAATTGTGTCTGTTTCTGATTTTGATTCTCAATATAGGTCTTGCTGAAGGGCACATGCCGTGAAGAACTAAAGAAAATTAAACATGTTGTGCAATATGCAGTTTTTGCAGCCTATCACTTATCTCTTGAGACTTCATTCCTTGCTGATGAGGGTGCTACCCTACCTAAAATGATAGTAAAAAACTCTACTGACATGCCAGAGAGTGCAACTTCTGACACTGATATTTCTATGATACCTAACTCCTTTTCTACAACCATGTGCCAATCAGAGGTTGACGATGCTTCTAGAGTGAAAGACTTTGCTGGGCTTGATTTAAAGCTTGAAAATTTGGGATCAGTGCCAGAGCATCGTGATGACTTTAGTTGTCATTCATATACAGGCACCATGGCAGATTATAGAGCTGAGAGTGTACTCTCTGATTCATTCTATAAGAATTTAACTTCTAATTTGACTGTAGAATCAGATTATTTACATCAGTGCAATGAATCAGACGGAGACACTATATTTAATACAAGAGACCTTTTGCAATCAGAATTGCAACAAACCATGGTTCAAGAGGAGAGGGAGTGTGGTGAAGTTTCTGACTCAAAAGACAAGCCTAATGAGGATGAGCTTTCTGGTGAATTCTTTTCTGCCACTGATGGTCATCAGAGCATATTGGTATACTTTTCCAGTCATTGTGTATCAAAAGGAACTTTATGTGAACGTACTAGGTTGCTGCGCTTTAAATTTTATGGCTCTTTTGATAAGCCTCTTGGGAGATATCTTCGTGATGATCTGTTTGATCAGGTAAGTTGTGTTTATTTTTGTGTTTTCTGGTAGTAATTAATTCTGAAGTGAAAGGACATGAATTGCTTTTCCAGGCATGTTGCTGCCAGTCTTGTAAAGAGCCAGCAGAGGCTCACGTCCTATGTTTTACTCACCAGCAAGGAAATCTTACAATCAATGTTCGGCGCCTTCCCTCTGTGAAGTTACCAGGGGAAAGAGATGGCAAGATTTGGATGTGGCACCGGTGTCTGAGGTGTCCATTTGAGGATGGAGTTCCACCAGCATCTCGGAGAGTTGTTATGTCGGATGCTGCTTGGGGATTATCTTTTGGAAAGTTCTTGGAACTTAGCTTTTCAAACCATGCAACTGCAAATCGAGTTGCAACCTGTGGACATTCTTTGCAGAGGGATTGCCTCCGTTTTTATGGGTAAATCATCCAGACAAGGAATCGCCAATCAATTTTTTGTTATGTAATTTGTGTTGGTTATCAATACTTGAAAGGTAACAAACAACCTATGTGTAACAGGTTTGGGAGCATGGTTGCTTTCTTCCGGTATTCTCCTATTGATATTCTTTCTGTCCATCTACCTCCATCTGTGTTGGAATTTGGTCACATCCAAGAGGAGTGGATTATAAAGGAGGCAGGAGAGGTGATATAAAAAAGCTACAATATATTTTAAATGTAGTCCTGAACAATATATATATATATATACTCAAGTAATTGTAAATTTTAGTTTATCTGCTCCTTGGTATAAAAAGTTAACTTCACTTTCCTTATTCTTTTGCGCAGCTTTTTATTATAGTGGAAACCTTGTATGTGGAGATATCTAACGTGCTTGAACGGTTGGAAACAAAGATTGTGTCTCCTGGTATTGGAAATGAGTCGTCGGATACATGTGACATTCAAAACCACATACTGGATCTGAAAGATATGCTTCAAAGAGAAAGAACTGATTATCATGTAAGCAAGCTAGTGTTGCCTTTTGGTACTTGGTTTTGTAGAACCTTGTCAGGTTCAAGTGTTTTTATGTGTGTTCATTCATAGATTTTACTGATGAAATATACTTTAATACTTGTATCTAATTTCCTGTCCCCCCCCCCGCCGCCCCTTTCTTTTCTCATGCATGTGTATGTAGTGTTTGCTACAGTCAGGCTCAGTGGCCACACAACCAGGGAAGATGACATTAGACATTCTGGAACTAAATCGCTTGAGGCGTTCTCTTCTTATTGGTTCACATGTTTGGGATCACCGACTATACTCATTAGACTCTCTCATTAAAAGAAGTTTTAGCTCCAAGGTTAAACAAGAAAATGAATTATGCGCAGATGTTAAAGAGTTAAGAGTTGAGTCACTTCATAAGGATCAGAACTTTGATTGTGGACTTGAGCAAAATAATACTCGTCTTTCAAAATTGCACGAGTCTCATGAGAGTCCTATGCTTGCAGAGCCAGATGACGCACTTGAACCTTGTGCTTCAGGATCGTTTACATGTAATCTTGAGGTAGAGAAAGTACATTCAGATGGTGAACCTAACAGAACATTATCCGAGTGTTTCCCATCAAATGAGTCCAATCTTTCTGAGAGAATAGATTCTGCATGGACTGGAACTGATCAACCTCAACCTAATGCCGTCCCAGCTGGAAGTATTCAACGGTCAAATCAACATGATAGTCCTCCTTTTAGAAGGGTGTCACAACCAATGAGGGTTCATTCTTTTGATTCAGCAGTAAGAATTCAGGAAAGAATCAGAAAAATCTTGCCCTCATCTTTACATTTATCGACACTTAGATCTTTTCATGCTTCTGGAGATTACGGGAATATGGTTAGAGACCCCCTCTCTAACATATTGCAGTCTTACTTTCAAATGTTGCCATGGGAGACTCAGAAACTAAATCTGATTCTGAGCTCCACACCATCATTCATTTCCTCTGTGTCAGGCATAGCTGAAGGTGCTCGATTGCTACTTTCCCAAACAAATCATGGTGATAGAGTCATTGCTGTCTATGACAATGATTACTCTAGCATAATATCCTATGCTCTTAGTTCCAAGGAATATGAAGATTGGGTGTCTGGTAAATCAGATATGCAAGAGTGTAGGATTGCGCGTGAGAGAAACAAAGAAGAGTTAGCTACTTCCGGCTTTTCTGCATGGGGTAGTCTGGACTTGGCTTATATCAATTATGGTAGTTATGGGTCTGAAGATGTTCCATCTTCTGTTGGTTCAGTTCTCAGGGACTCCAAAAAACCTTTACACTTGCAAATTTCCTTTGGCGATGATTCTGTGGGAGCTGGAGGTAAAGTGAATTTTTCTGTCACTTGCTATTTTGCACAGCAGTTTGAATCACTTAGAAAAAAATGCTGCCCCAATGAGGTTGATTTTGTGCGATCCATGAGCCGTTGCCGGAGATGGAGTGCACAAGGAGGGAAAAGTAATGTATATTTCGCTAAATCATTGGACGAGAGGTTTATTATTAAACAAGTGACAAAGACAGAATTTGAGTCCTTTGAAGAATTTGCACCTCAGTATTTCAAATACCTGATGGATGCCCTCAACTCAGGAGGGCCAACTTGTCTTGCCAAAATTCTTGGTATTTATCAGGTGAGAACTGAGAACTCTAACTCATTATTTGACATTTTGTATACAGATGCCACACCGGTGTATAAATGTAAATTTTATGTTTACAATGTTTCTTGTTTTGGTGGCAGGTCACTGTCAAATACCCAAAAGGTGGCAAGGAAACAAAAATAGATCTGATGGTAATGGAGAATCTCTTTTACAAGAGAAACATATCCAGGGTATATGATCTCAAGGGCTCAGAAAGATCTAGGTATAATCCAGACACAACCGGGACAAACAAAGTGATGCTAGACATGAATTTGTTAGAAACATTGAGAACAAAACCCATATTTCTTGGGAGTAGGGCCAAGAGAAGACTGGAAAGAGCTGTATGGAATGACACATCCTTTTTGGCGGTAAGCTTTGTTTCGGCTTCCAAACAACCTTAAATGGCTAAAGGTTACATCTAGCATTTTTAATTAAGTTATACAGAATTATAATTTGCTTAGCACTTAGCTGTATCCATAAGTTATGCCTAAGTGTCCATGGTATCTCTGGAGGCTTGTTTGTTATGTTAATCATGTGGCTTCTTTAAAATGATCTCTTGACAAATTTCCCTTGAACCATGCATGCAAACAATGATTTCACTTTATGACAAATGTTTTAACTAGCCATTTCTTGGTCTTACCTCTTATAAGTGTAGCAATTGCCTCTATTGCAAGGTTGTTACTTGTTACTTACGTTCTACATTTTTGGTTCTTCAGTCTGTTGATGTTATGGACTATTCTTTGCTGGTTGGGGTGGACGATGATCGCAAAGAACTGGTTTTGGGGATCATTGATTTCATGAGACAATACACATGGGACAAGCATTTGGAGACATGGGTGAAGGCAACAGGGATACTTGGGGGTCCAAAAAATGCTGCTCCCACAATAGTTTCTCCTAAACAATACAAGAAAAGATTCAGGAAGGCCATGACTACATACTTTCTCACCTTACCTGATCAATGGTCATCCTGAAAAATGTATAATCATATATTCTTTTCCAAACAACACACAACAAGGGCAGAGGCAGTGGTCAAATGTACATGTTAGCCATGTATCCATATTCGATACTAAGTTGTTGTTTTGGATACACCTTGCTGTACTTTGTTTTCTTTGCTTTCCCAATCTATTGTTCTAACTGAGAATATTACAATAATTTGAGAAATGAATATTTTGATATGTTCATAATGATTAATTACTGCTAACTTGTTTTCTTTGCCTCATCAGCTTGCCTCCAAATCAAAATGGTTACATGTTGGAATTATGTTAAATTCTTTGGAACCTTTGCACGTTTCTTTGTAAATTAGAATGCACGTTTAATGTAAAATATTAGGTAAAATGGCTATTGAACTGGCTTTGTAAATTAGAACGTGAACTTTGTAAATTAGAACATGAACATGGGATTGGTGTATAATATAACAGGCTACTAAAAGCAATAAAACTGATGAGAGGGAGAGGCATTACTATTAGTATTATTCTTAAAATAATTGTGAACTGAATTGAACCACGTCATGCTAAACTATATTTTAACCCTAATTAATTGTCGCAGGTATATATAACAGCTAACACACGAGGCAGAATAGGAAACTTGGGTTATGCATTTGTTTGAACTTTTGAACAAACTGGTTTTGAAGTTGAAAGAGTGTTTTTAAAGAAGTTTGACTAAAAACTTGTTATGTTTGAATTTTCGTTCAAAATGCGGTGTAAAATTTTTAAGATGAATTTAATGATCTACAAACTTAATTTTGCAAAAGAAATGGTCTGAATACTTTTGTAAATCTTATTTTGTTTCAAAAGTATTTTTGTAACAATAAAGTAAACATAAACATGCACTTAAAAAGCCAAGTGAATACGTTCATTTTTAAATTTTAATCAATCAAGGTATAATGTACTTAAAAGTAAATTAATGATGAATGTACTTTTAATCAATAATATGAATAAAACTATTCAAAAACTGGACGTGCTGGTTTCTGCTCAAATAAATTTTCATATTTGGCACTACATTTTATTTATTTATTGCTTCTGATACTTCATTTTTATTCATCTCATTTTGAATGAAGCTATGAATTCTACGGGTCTCACTAAATTATTTTGGATTTGTTTTTTATTTTACAGAAATCACATAAAATTTACTTAATAATAAAAATGCATTACCATGGTGCCACAATTAAAAAATATAATTTGAAATAATTGACCATTTACGTTAAGTGCCTGTTTAGAGGTGGAAATAACATTAGAAGACTTATCATGTTTAAAAAATTCCTATAAAGAAATAAACGCAATAATAATAGTTACAATATTTTTTTAAGTAAATTAAAATAAACTAGAGATACATTTTGAGCTTTGTGAATGGCTAATTATTAGCGTGCCTTTTGATTGGGCCTAAGATGGTGTTCTTTGAATGAATGATTTAATATTCCTGCTGCTGACGGAAGCTTGAGTTTCCAAGAATTCAATGGCTGTGCACTTTTTTGCACATGCTTGGATAGGAAAGTGAGATGAAATTCTCTTGATAAGAAATCTTCGACTTTTCTTTTCTACATGTGCAGGCCACGTTCAGAGAGCTTACTAAATTGACTTGCACTTGAAGTCGTACATTTTGGATTATATTTTTGGATATGAAGAAAATGAAATATTGGTAAGACAAAAATAGAAACAAAATGAATAGTATTATACTGTGTTTGATTTGGTGGTAAAATATTGTGGTGAGTGTAAAATCACGATAAGTTCATCACCATAAAAGTAACTAACTTTCATTAGTTGCTTTTAAAAATTATGGTGACTTCAACTTACTAACAATCCAAACACACATTTTGCCAGAAAATAATTTTTCAGCAAGATATAAAATAATTACATACGAAAAAGTGAGATTTGATATTAAGTTAAACTACCAACCACCTTGTGGCATGTGTATGAAATATCGAAAGATAATTCTTATGCTACACATTGATAGCATGTCATTTAAAAACATTATGTTTTAAATGTTATGACTAAAATTATGGTAGCATGCCATTTTAAAAAACCTTAATATTTTTAGCAGGCTTAGCTAATGAATCAACCACCATGCTATAATTTCTTAAAAAGAATGTCAAGAGCAACTTGAAAACCAAGCATAACATGAAAAAAAATTAAACAAATAATAATATAATGAACAAATATAATAATTTTAAGTAAGAATACATAGTCAACCTTCAATTTCAACATTAATCCATATTAATAGCTTTTTTTTTTATCAGTAACAGAAAAACTATACATTCAGCAAAAAGAAAAGTAACAAAAACTATAACGCAGTCAAGGAAGTTGGCTCTCTTAAATCATTTTCCTTCCATGACAAACACACATAACTTGAGTTCTAATTCAAGAATATTCTATTATGACTACTGCTTAACTTAAGGACTTGTCTTGGCCTTGGATTGGGTGACAACATTGATCCCTTCACCACAAAGTTTCTCCATCCATAACAAAAAAATGCAGTAGTTCGATTACAAGGAAGAAAAAGTATGTTTCTTTGTTCTTAAAAAATTGAAAGACATCAGAAATATTTAAGACATTTAATTTGTTTAGGTAAAAGCTTTTAGAAACTAAATTAACTAACTAAAATATTTCTTTTCATATCATTAACTTTTTTTTTCTTTTTCTTTTACCTTTAAAATATTAATCTTTTCTTCGCTACTATATGACTTGGAATGATTTAGGTTGTGTTTGGATACCTATTTCACCAGCGTTGAGGTAACATGCAAACACAAACTTAATTTGTTGAACCAACAAGTCTACAACTTAGTTTTTGGGCTAACTTGGTTATTTCAGCAAATTGGCCAAATTTAAGTGACTCGCTCCATATCCATTGGACTCGATTAATTCTTTTAAACTACAAAATAAAAACAAAAATTGTTGTAGGATTCAGTTTTGAGCATGATGTATGAATGTGCCCTTGTGATAAATTAAATGCATTACATCATTAGGTCACACGTTCATATAATGTGCCCAAGCAAGCCTCTTTAGGGGTGCTTGAGGGATGATCTTTTTTTTTTTCTTTTTTTTTTTTTTCCATTTTTGCTGGATAATTGCTAGAAGACTTTAAATTGGTGTGTTTCACAGCAAAAACAAGTTGCAATTCTTGCACTTGTAAAAGTGAATAACCAAGTTCACAATGCTTCACCATATTGAACAAATGAAGAAAACTTTCGAAATGGAAAGGATAAGATCCAAAAGAATAATTTGTCTATGAACTTGAGCATAGCATTCATTGAGTCTTATTATAAAGGCAAGTACATATTCTTGTTGAGCATGTTCAACCATGTGCACTGCCATATATATGTAGGTGCAAGTTGGCTAAAAAGATTCAATTCTTCTTTACATTCTCTTTAATTATGTGAAGTTTTGTTACACAATCAATACAAACTAAATTGAGTAATCAAGAATTGATGATGTTATTTTGTACACAAGAAGAAAGATGGCAAACTCATTATTAGGACGAGAAATAGATTCATTGAATTGACCTGTCTAGGAGTTAATAGTTCTCTCCAATGGGGTTATCAAATGGGTGAAGAAAGCAGAGATTAAAAATTGTCATCGGAGGACGCACCATGGAAGGAGATGAAAAGGCAAATGAGAAGAGAAAATACAAAAATAGCAAGTGGAGAAGATTGTCGCTTTAAAACTTACCCCATGTTAAGACACAATCTTAGAGAAGAGTAAGAGAAAAATAAATGTTTGTATTTGGTCATATGTACGAAACAACTATTTATATAGTCTTAGAATATTGAATCGACTATTATTTTAACAGCCTAACTAATTCATATGATATTTAAGAGCTAAGCTAATTGACCAAAAAACTTAATAGAATTTTGAGTTGGGTAGCTGCAATAGGCAGTTGATAAAAATACTTATTTAAGTTTTGTTAAATAACATTTTAAATTTAATCTATTAATTTTGTTCACTTGATTATGCTTGTAGACTGATTCCACAATTTAAACAAAGTTTATTGTTCAAACTATATTAAATTTAATCAAAATCTCCATCTACACTCTCGAGACCCACCTCCTCTGCATCCGAATTTGTCTTGTATAGTATGTTCATCTATCATAGTAGATTGAACATTCACCTATGTAATCATTCATAACTGTTTTCTTGTTAACTTATGGTTAAGTAATGATCTACTAGTAATTTACCATTTTTTCCTTGTTCTATTTTTGCTACTAATTGTAATTCGAGCTTCAAAACTATTTGGTAATCATAAACAACTGAGAGAACTCTAAGAGAAAAGTAGAAAATTAATATCAAGTCATCCATTCATAATGTATCTTCTGTATATGATGAGGAGGTAATAGATACCTCAAAATATGTACACATCATCACTCTAGGAGTAATGCTACATATACAATACATAGATTTACAATTAGTCACAACAGGTGTCTGCTAAAAAAGAGCAACTACTAGTTCTTACTAAATATATATTCTTCTGTTCTATGAAAACTAATATACAAACACCTATAAAATTGTAACCAGTTGAAATTCTAAGCATTGTTCAAATAGCATAACTCTTATTCAACTATGTGTAAGCAAAGCTCCTTTGGTTTGTGAAATACTCATATTCCCCAAGCTAACAGCAACACAGTGGATTCAATATTCGGCTTCATGGTTAATGTAATGAAAGTGGTTATGAAGCCACAGCTACTTCAATTCCTCCTTCGTTGATTGGCATAAAACTCACCCTTTTCTGCAAGAATTTTGAATTCAACGCAAAAAAAATAGTCTTTATAAACAGGATTTTTTGATACAATATTGTAAAAAATAGTCATATGGACACACATAATATTCATACTCAAATAATATAATAATCTCAGTCCCTCTATTTTTTTTTTTTTTTAAAGTCAATATGCATTATGCAAACTTCGTGCAACAATATCTTGTGCAGAACCAACAAATTGAAATGAACAGAACATTTAATATTTTCAGATCTCAATACTCTTACTAGGTTGCAGGGTAACTTAATTTCTCACGGGGTCACATGAAGAGTATGTTAATGTATTAAAATATTTCGGTTGTTGCATACTATTAATAAGTAAGAATGATATTTATACATGTGTGTACACTTTTTTCCCATCTTATTTTCTTTTTATATCACATCATCTATAAAATATTAAAGTTTTCTCTTATCACATTTTTCAACTCCTACAATTTAAAAAATGGGGTGTGCCAGACAACATTAATTATTGTTTAAGCATTCTTTCGGCCCCATTTATTCTTGAGACCCTTCTCAGCCATTCATATTAGTTTGTTTATCAATTTTTTTTATTATTTTGGAGAAACTCAATTAAAAAAGGTTTTAAAGGCAAATTTTTTGGTAGAACTCTTAAAGAAAACCTTAACATGTTTATTTTTTTCCTGAATAAAACCTTAACATGGTTGAAATATTCCGTTCAAATATACCACCTCTGGAAATTTCCAATATCATTTTCCTAACAGATATTTTAGGATGAGAAAATAATGACAAATTTGAAAACGTAAGGTGGTTGATATCTGGCCTTTGAATCTTCAAATACACTCACATTCAAGGTAAAAATAATTAAGTTAAATGTCTCCTCTTCTTAAATCTACTTCACTATGAAATCTATCAAACTAAATTAAAAGTTAAATTTTTCTTAAAAAAAGTTCAACAATAGGAGGAATATTGTCATGAATTTTTTTTAAAATTTCACATCTTTTATTCGACACAATTTGTTAAATGCAACATAACTCTGTCATCAAAATTCCAACGAATTCCTTAAACTGGTTTAAAAGAGTAAGTTTTTGTATAAATCCAAAGAGAATTCTAATAATTAACATTAATAGAAAAAGAACCAGTTAACATTAAAACTCATGTTTAAAGATCAAACAATCCACAAAACCATGCCATGAAAACAAACACATACCTTTGTACTCTCCTTAACTCTTTGTTGGTCCAACACCACCATCTTTTCACCATTTTCCTTAGTTCCACCCTCATTTTCTCTGCTTCCATTGGCCTTATAAAGCTTCATGATCCTCTCAGCAGCCTCAGCCTCATCCTTGCAACCTTGAATCAACTTTTCAACTTCTGCTTTTGGAAGCCTCATCTTCAACCTCACACCACCACCATTACTATTATTCTCCTTATTATCCGTGTTGCTGCTTTGTTTCATGATTGAAAGATCAGAGGCAGACCTTCTAGTGAGCACAAGGCTCTCTAGGCGATCCTTGGCACTCATGTTGATGCCGGAACGAACCCTTCGCGGCCTCGTCTCCTTCGGAAGCTCCACAAGAAAATAAAGCCTCTTAGGCTGCAAATCCTTGTGTGCTTCCAATGGCTTTGCTCTCACGCCATAGTGTTTAACCGCCTCAGAATCTAGCAAAACAAGACCAGGGTGATCCTTAAGCACTTCCCCAACTTTCACTGGTGTCTTCAATTTGAATGTCTCACCATCAATTTTCATAACCTTTGTGGTTTTCTTAGCACCAAATGTGTTACCCATTATAGCTAGCACCCCAATTGAACAAAATTTCTCTTTGGCCTATAGTTTTGAGGTTGAGGCACTATAGGTATAGAAAATCAATGTCACTGTGATAAAATGACACAAATTTTAATTATTCCTCACAAACAACCAAAGGGGTAATGCTCACACACTTGAAATGAAAGAGTTCAAGATAAAGACGTGGTTTTATAGTTATAGTTGTTCCTGAAATTGGGGTCCTTGGTCAACAAAGAAGGCATGCATTGTATATAAAAAAAAGACAATTTTTTTTAACGAATGGGCCAAAACAGAAAACATTAAACTACGTAGCATTTCGCTTTCAAGAGGACATAAAATATAATATAACCAACGACTCTATTTGTCTCTTAAAAAGGCCATAAGCTATAAGTTCATTTTTGTCAACAACCCTACTTTAGTCTTCACACGAGACCAAAATTATAAAACTCTTTCATAAAGTGGACTTTGTGTTTTTTTTTGGATATCTTCAAAGACTTGATAAACGATAATCGCGGCGTGGATTGAAGGATTAGTGAAATTTCAAAGGCATGGCAATTTGTTGCATGTGAAGAAGAGATTTGTTCTGACTTTAGTTTGTTTGCACATGTGGATCTAGTACTTGAATTTTATCATCTAGGGATTTTTTCTTCTAGGACTATAATTGAAGATTGGTTCAAGTTTAATTGAAACGTTTTAATATATTCCCATTTCACCTAAAAGAAAATAATAGAAGTTTCAAGGCATAGTAATTTATTTCCAACTTTCATTAAACTAACTGGAGTCTCTTTTGGTTATGTTTTACCTTCGTCAAAGTGAACAAAGGTGGGCATACTTGCAATAAATAAATAAACAGAATAAATATTTGGGATTTGAACACATACTAAAGGCCAAAATTGAAGTCCATGCATATACTCGGCTCATCAAATTAGAAGACCTTGTCCTTTCAATAATGAAAATGGTGAATTGCTCATTGTACTTAAGAAACCATCTTCCGTATGTCGTAGGGTACAACGGTGATACGGTCTTGTTGATCAAATCTAAACATACAGAAGCCCTTCAAAATTGTACTAAGAATCCCCATCAAGTTGTGTGGTGGGTTGCCTGGTCCTAGGGTTATTGTATTGTTGTTTAATTGATGCGAAGATAATAACATCACTGAATATTTTATGATAGATTGAAATTAAAATTACTATTAAATAATGTAATTCTACATCATTTTAATTTTTGTTATTTTTTAGGGCAATTAATACTAGTTATTTAATAACTGAATTTTATATATCCCACTATTACAGTATATTAATAGCATTTATTATATCATTACTTTTTGAGTATACTGTACTCCTTAATCTAGCAAGTGTTAGTTATTTGAATTCATAATTTTACTAAATCCTTATTTTAATGTCTTATTTTACAAAAATGTTCATCTATTTTTTTTAACTGCATTTTTACTCTTGTTTGTACCAATTTGTTTTGATAAATAAATGATCCTTTGCAAAGTTAATTAGGAACTAAGTAAGAGTTTTGCAAAATCAACTATTAAAATCTATAACTAATGCTTATAATGTCAGAAACTAATATAGAGGTTTACTTATTATTTTTCATTTATAGTTGAACTATACTTTATCAAAATTATAAACCCAAAGGTTAGTTTGCTGCAATTAAAGTCAAATATTCGGTTAAAACTTTATAAGTTGAAGAAATCATATGACTATCTATCTATTTATAAGGTCCTTACTTATGAGTAGTCCAAGCTTTAGTATTAGGTTTTGTTAGGACCCATGCACTTGCAGAAGCGGTTCCATCTTTCCTAGTCTCCATGTTTTCTCAAACATTCCATCTTGTGTATTGTTCAATTGATTATGAATGAAATGGTATATAAGTTGGTTTCTGTAAAAAAAAAAAAAAATCTATCTATTTATATGATTTAAATATGTTTGAAATTGACAATAATATATATCCGATTTTTGTTTTTAGTTTTTAATAAAATTTTTTGTTATTATGAGTTATGATATATTAAAAGTTTTGTTTTGAGTCCTTACAATTAATTAAGTAATAATTTGACACCATTTCAACGACTATTCTAATATATATTAATCATTGAGATGATGCCTCATAATCACTTATGACAAAGATCAAAAACAAAAATTTTAATACATCGAAGACTCATAATAACAAAAAAATTATCAAAAAACTTAAAACAAAGATCGAATATATATTATAGACCTAAAAATTATTTAAACCATTTATAATTTACATGAAGCTTAACATTTTCATATAAATAAAATTTAACAAAACAATTTCACCAATTACCACATCAAAATTTCAGCTTAATTATCATCATTCTACCTAGGGGTGTTCGCGGATCAGTTCGGATCGGTTTTGGCCAAATTTAGGACCCAACCCAATCAAATTTGATCGGTTCGGTTCGGTTCGATTTTCAGAAAAAAAAAATTGAAACCCAACCCAACCCAACCCGTTCATGAACAGTTCGGTTCGGTTCGGATCACCGGGTTACCCATTTTTTTTTTTAGAACTACTCTTTTATCACGATTCTTTCAAATATCTCATACAATTAACACAATATTATCAAATGTATGAAAGTAGTAAAATTGATTCATTTAATACCATCAACATAATATTATAAAATAGACTTATAATATAAATTAAAACAAAAGATTTGTGAACAATATTTACTATAATAGTCTACCCTTACAGAACAATTATCCCAGTTGGTATCCTTGTTTCCCAGCAAAAAGCTCTAATCTAAATTCACTAAGAATAGAGATAGACTGATATCCTTGTTTCCCAATCAGACTGGTATCTTAGTTTCCCAGCCAGAAGTTGCATGTCTCAATTCATTAAGAACAGAGACAAAACTGATATCCTAGTTCCCAACTGTGACCTTTTTGAAAGTCAAGAAGAAGAATACAATAAAATAGTTACATTTACGCTTATATTCCTTAAGCAAATAGGTATCTTTAAATCAGTTGAAGAATCAAACTTGTCAAACACTTCTATATGATCTCACAACAATTCTCTCAATGATGCAAACATAAACTTTCTAATACTCTAATATTATTTGGAATGGAATGCATACATGAACACCAAAATATATTTCTATTTATACTAATTTAAAGATATGATTTTAACCAATTTTTGAATGTAATCCTAAATATATTCTATCATATTATCCAATGTAATCTTAAAGATATTCTATTATATTATGCAATGCAATCTTAAAAATATTCTATCCTATTTTTTAATGCAATATAAAAAAATATCCTATCTTATTTTTGAATGCAATCTTAAACATTTATAATATCTTACATTTTTTTATTGTCAAATTATTTTTTTAATTTTTAATATATATATATATATATATATAAATAATAAAATTTATATTATTATTACGGGTTCACGGATTGATTCATCGGATCAACGGACCTGTAAATCTAAACCTGTGATCCAACCCATACATGAACGATTTTGATCGGTTCGGTTCGATTTTGACCCAAATATATAAATGACCCAACCCAAACTGTTCAGATCAGTTCGGATCGATTCGGATTCACGGGTAACCCGTACCCGTGAACACCCTAATTCTACCGTTTAAAATAAACCTTCACAAATAAGTCTACTTTATCTTTCATTAATCTTAATTAATAAACGTATCATCTTCCATAACCTATAAATCTAATTAATCTTTATAACTTTCTTAATATCTCAATAAATTTATACCAAACTTTTTTTTTATCAGTAGAAATAAATAACTTGTCTAGTTTATAACAACTCATGTAACATGTTGAATCAGCTGAATTAATCTATCTTAGTATCATACACATTTAAATTGAGAATGGAAATCTTATATGCAAGATATGTTTAAATTTTCATTAAAAAAACTTTTAAAAAAAATATAAAATACAAAATATTTCCTAATATATCAAACTAAAAAAACCAAAAATATTTACAATTTGTACAATCACCAATGACGATGATAATGAAAGGCAAAAAAAAAAAGTATCAATCAAAGATCAATGACAAATGCATACTAGCTATATACAAGAATTAACATTATCAATTATAGAAAATCATTCGATTGTCCAAGCAATTTGAAAATAAGTTAATTCATTCAAATAAACAAACGACTCAAGATCCTATAAAAAAGAACCAATCTTAATTCAAAGTTAGAAGAAAAACAAATTCAAAAGAAAAATAAATTAGGATTCAAACATGTACAAATAAAGACAATTTTTTTAACACAAAACAAATACAAACATGGGTTCTATTTATTAAAAAGGAACATTTTTATTTTTAAACTATAATATCATGTTATTATCTCTCATTAATTTAAACCAATAATTCTTTGACATAACATAAACACTTTAGTTCCTTTTAAAAAATAAACACTTCAGCAAAATTTATTCTAAAACATTTAGTATAATATTATTGATATTAGGCTTAATTGTAATTTTTATTCCAACTTTTTAATTTTCAACAAATTTTACCATCAATTTTTTTAATTTAGCACATTTTATTCTCAATTTTAAAGAAACTTGTGAATTTTACCCTCTATCATGTATCCATTAATAAGCAAAAAAATTGAGGGCAAAATTTGCCAAAAAGATAAAAATTTAAGAGTAAAATTCACCAAAAAATTAAAAAGTTAAGGATAAAATTTGAAAAAAAAAACAATAAATTAAAGATAAAAATGTAATTATGTTAATAGTAAAACGACATAGGATAAAATTTGCAAGATGCTTAAAAATTGGGAATAAAATTCGTCAAAAATAAAAAATTAGATGTAAAAAGTGGAATTAAGCCTTGATATTATATATATATATATATTGTATTAATCTCTTAACAATATAACATAATCATTCATTCATGCAATGCAACACACGGCTTTTTATCTGGTTAATAAATTATACTAATGTAAAAAAAAGTGTACTAATATCCCACAAAATTCATTTAAAGTGCAAGCTAGCATTTTTCTTTTAGTTTATATTTTTAAAAAATTGTACCAACATTTGTTTTCCTTAGTTTCCTATGTTCATACCAAGCATATGTTTTTCAAGAACAAACTTCTTTGTCGGTACACTCTAAATCAAATTTTTTAGAGTATTCAATTAGTGGAGACTTTAGGAGTTTAACAAATTTCATACGAGGTACTAATATACTCGTAGTGTGTTTTTGCCATGATTTACTTATTGAGACGATTGTTTAGTTCACCAACTCCCATGTTACTTTACACAACTACATTCGGTATGGAATTTTTAGAGTGGTGCCAACCACAATAATTACATTTTTTAAAGAATTGAATTTGAGCAGCACCGCACTAACACAATTGACTGGTTGGCAAAGTTTAACTATGAAAAAAAAACTATAGTATTTCTCTTTTGCAATCATGTCATGAATTTCCCAAACTAGATACATGGGTTCCAACCATTTGAGTATTTGACATTAGTCACGTTCAATAATTTCCTCATTAAGGTAGCTTTTGTCACTTGTCAATAGCTTTTCAGCCAATGAATTACCGGTATTTCACTTTACTTCACGTATCCGTATCCGATTGATACTTTCTCGGTATGTATTGGTAAAGTATATATAACATCCTATAAAAAATATATGAATATCCAATACGACTTACATTAGACATAAAAATATGTATGATATAGAAAAATGAAAGCATTTTTCATTAATGAATCAAAGACAGAAATTGTTATCTTTATATATATGATTTTAAGAAAGAAATGAAATTGATAGTTTTATTCCTGAAATTTATAAGATAATGTTTATAATTTTTTTATAGTGTCTAAAAAGTATGTTCTTAATTTGAATTAAAGAGATACATTAATGTATTATGTTTTTATGAATTTTTATATATACGTAAATATGTATCTCATATCTTTCACCTCACCATCATATCTTATATATATTTTTAGAAGGTTAAAATATATTTTTTATTTTTATAAATATTGAAAAGTTTGAAATCTAATTAATGAAACCATCAATGAAACCACAAAATCCACAAAATTTTGTTTTTATATCATGGAGGTTATATGATAAAGGGAATGATAATAAATATTTAAGTTGTTCATATAACATGCTGCGTTTCATGAAATTGATTAATGAAATTAAATTAATTTACATTTTAACATATTTTTAGTTCATTTTTTTAATCGAATTGGACCACTTTTATGATATTTTGTTGAAAGCATTTTGTAAATCATTGTTTTTTAATATTCTTCGTTCACCATACTAATCCAAGAGAGAAGTGAATTCAGAAGTCAGGTTGTTGAGTTTGTCACATTTGATTCTGATAGAACATTGGAATTGGTATTCACGATGTTGAGTTTGGAAGTGAAGGTGTTAGGGAAGACGAATTCAAAGAAGAAGAAGATGATGACAAGGTTAATAAGATGGTGTTGGTCATTGCAGTTGAATAGAACGTTTAAAAAAGAAAAAATTATTTATTTAAATTCGAAGAAGATGAAGAAAGTTAGGAAAGAAAAAGGTTAAGAATAAGGGATTTATATAGTTATGGATTTTTTTCTTTTTCTACATTTTGTGACAGTTTATAACCCCCCAGAAATCACCCACTCTCATAACTATCAATGAAACCAATGAGAGAGTGACACGTAGGTTTGAATATCAGAACCTATGTTTGGGCCAAAAAGTAATAGATTTCAATTTTCAGATGACAAAAAAAGACTCAAACTTTTGTAAAAATAGATTCTGAACAATTCGATATTTATAGGGAGAAAAAATATATTTTAGCCTATAATTTAAGTTTTAAAAAATGCTACGTAGGCTTGAATTCATCCAAGTCTGACTACAGATCAAAAAATAACAAATTTCAAATTTATGAGTACGAAAAACATACAAAATTTTTGCATGGATGAATTCTGAATTTTTCGATATTTATAGGAACGAAAAAATATTTTAGCCTTTTTAGAATAATACTATTGCCAATATGTATTTTTATCTGTGCATCATAGTTGTCAGCAAGTCCTTATTACCAGAAATCATTACATGAGCATTTCCCATTAACAAAGTGATGGAAACGATTAGCATCCCTGACAATAATTTCCCTCTGAACTATTTTTGATATGTATTTGGTAACATTATGACAGTCAACACACACCCGAAGATTTTTAGTGATCTTAATCAAGCTTCCACAAGGTGTGCTTAAAAGACCAAATGCAATGGCTAGTCTCTCACTATGTCCCCAGAGCAACTTAACCTTCATTGGCTCATTTACATCACGAAGAACACAACTAGTATCAGGAATATAACCTTCTGCCTCCACCTCAAGCCTTAAATTTTCTAATAATTGATAAATATCCGCCCAAGAAGGATGTGAATCATCACTAGCAAAAAATGTGTATACCTTGTTCTCTACTTCAATCAAACTATAACCAGGTATTTTCTTCATGCCCTGCATCCTCATGAGGCCTCTTATGTAGTTCACTGATTCCCATTTTCTTGCTTCAGCAAATATATTTGATAGCATGACATAAATTCCTGAGTTCAAGTAATCCAAGGAAATTAATCTATCTGCTATTTGTATCCCCATGTTAGTATTCTTATGGGTTCTGCAACCACTGAGCAAAGCTTCAAGCACATCTGTGCTGGGTTGGAAGGGCATTTGTTTCACCAATTCATCCGCTTCCTTGAGGCGGCCGGCTCGACTAAAAAGATCTACAAGACAAGCATAGTGTTTGTGCTGAGGCCTAATGTGATGATCCCTTTCCATGCTGTGGAACAAAGCCTTGCCCTCTTCAACAAGGCCTGAGTGACTGCAAGCTGTTAGCAGAGAAACAAATGTAGTTTGATTTGGCTTGAGCCTTTCCTCTATCATTCTACCATAGACACCTAGAGCATAACGCCCGTGACCATGCATTCCATAACCCATAATCATAGAGTTACAGAGTATAACATCTTTTAAATGGAATCCATTGTTGAATAGCTTCTCAGCAGAGTGAATTTTACCACACTTGGCATACATATCAATCAACGCTGATGTAATAACTGCATCAAATGCATAGCCATGTCGGATCAAATGAGCATGGACACTCCTTCCTTTCGTGAGAGATCCTAGGTGGGCACAACAGTGCACAAGACTAACAAGAGTAACAGAATTGGCAGCCACATTTTCTTCTTGCATTTGACAAAATAATTTGAGGGCATCCTCTGCCTGGCCATTTTGCGACAAACCAACCAGCATAGCAGTCCATGTAATTACATTTTTTTTTCCCATTCTTACAAAAACAACAGTTGCCTGCTTTATAGCACCACATTTAGAATACATGTCAACAATTGCAGTGGACAAAACTAGATGCGATTCAAGTTCCTGTCTAATGATACAAGCATGGAGGATTCTTCCATTTTCCAAGTCAGATGTTTGAGAACATCCTCGAATAAGGCTCACCAAGGTTCCAGAATCAAACCCAGAACCACTTTGGACTAGTCTACGAAAGAGTGCAAAAGATTCAGGTATCTTACCATTTTGAACATAACCTGAAATCATAGCATTCCATGAAATCAAACTTCTACTGCACATGCTATCAAAAACCAAAGCAGCACTGTCAGTGTCACCTAAATTACTATACATATCAACCAACGAAGTAAGCACAAACACATCATTGCCCATGCCTAACGCAAGGACACAACTGTGAGCACACATTCCAACTTTTTTAAGTCCACTCTGTCCACATGCTTTGAGTAAGCTGACCACTGTCACCGGACTCGGCCTTAACCCACCACCAATCATCTCAAGGAACATTTGAATTGCCTCCCAGAAGAGGCCCTTCTGGACATAACCGCCAATGATCGAATTCCAGCATACAACATCCTTTTCCGGCATCCGATCAAAGACTTTTTGCGCGTCAGCAAGATAACCGCACTTCACCAAAAAATTAACCATCGAACTACCGACATAGGGATGCAAATGAAACCCCCTTCTAACAGCTGTCCTAACAATTTCCATGCCAACCTCATCATCCAACAAGCCGGTGCAGGCCTTCAGAGCAAACATACATGTATAACTATCGATTTCTATATCACAAGACTCCATCATTCTGAACAACCTGGGAACTTCCATGTGTTGCTGGTTCCTCAAGAACCCGGCAATCATGGCATTGCAAACGGCGGTTTCCGGTAGAGAACACTGATCAAACACCTTGCGGGCATGGCCAAGAAAACCCAAATCAGTGTAGACCCTGATGAGTTTTGCGGCCAGAAAGCTTTCAGTGGATACCCAATTCTTGATAATCTGTGCGTGGATGGACTTGACATGGATAAGGGTGTTCGAGAATTGATGCAAGAGTGAGGAGAAAACTGAAGGAGGTTGGTTGAATAATGGGGCATGACGAACAGAAACAAATGTTGAGGATGGTGCAGCGTTGCAAATGGGCCTGCAGCTGCAGGGGATCCTTGCCTTCTCAAATGTGTGTCTGAGAATGAAATATGATAAAGACATCAACCATAGAGGAGGAAGAAGAGTTTACTTAGTGTTCTAATTACGTGCTCTGTTGTAGGTTCAAACGTGTAGTTCAATTTGGCTCTTTCTTATACATTTGTTCTTAAGAACAAAAATGAACTTTTTTTTTGTGAACGAGACTTTTTATTGATATTCAACTAATAAATTGTACTTGGATTGCTACTGAGTTCGTAGATTAAGGACTTGTTTGGTCAACCGTTCAAAAAATACTTTTAAGTATTACGTATATTTTTAGAAAACAAACTTAGTTTCACACGATGTTTGATTATACTAAAAAAATATGGTTGCACATTAAAATTTTGGCTGAAAACTCGTTTTTTTGGTAAAAAATGAAAAAAGACTTAAGTTGCTTATACAAATTCAATTTACAAACTTAAATTTAATTCAAGTTGTAAATTTATAAAATTTAATTCAAATCATATATATGATGAGAAAAAGTATATTTTACATCACACAGAGACTATAATTGAAAATATCATTGTTTTTGGGTAGAAGTTTTTATAAAAATGTGAAATGTTTTATTCTTAGTGTGGTTTTAACTATTGATTTACTTAATTGAAAATAACCAATTACGTTTATGATAAAACCCACAAATCGTACTAATTTTACATGAGCTAATTGGCATGAGCTTCAAGATACTTGCTTTCTATAACCAAAAAACTCTACTTGTACTGTTTAGAAACGCAGTTTTTTATTTTTATCCTTCAGCAATTTTAAATCTATTTTTTTTATTTTCTAATCAAGATTTTCTTAATAATTTTTAGTCAAAAATATTTTTTTAGATAAATACAATTATATGTCAAGATTTTTTAATTTTTAATACTATATATTAAACTTAACATTTGATCAATTTTTAAAAAATCAATTTGCTTTCATCAGATTATGAATTAACAATGGAAGTCTTTCTTATCGAGATAATTAAAACACACGCACACAACATTCAAAGATGAAATTACTATTTAGTATAAATAAATGTCGATTTTTACCTTAATCATAAAATCACATAAAAGAATATTTGAGTTAAAAAAATGTATTTATATTTAAAATAAATATTAAAGTTTTGAATAACATTTAAAAATTAAAGAATTGAATTATTTATCAGTGGAACATTCTATTCTTAAGTTTAATTATCCTTTTCTCACTATCAT
>PYAF01000125.1:2169632-2200739 GCA_007407185.1 Glycine tomentella | reverse complement strand
AAATAAATTTCTGAAACTTTAAAGTTATAAACTAGTAAATTGTTCCTACATTTTATCCCATATTTTGTTAATGTATCCTACAAAATAATAATTATAAACTAACATCATCTAACCTAATGTTTATATTCATCCTCTACTCTAGTGTTTTATACCATCAGCATATAAATATTATTGAATATCTATAACAATTTACATATAAAATATATTAACCATGCAATTCTTAATTATAAACAAACAATAAAAAATCTTCTAACCTAATGTTTACAATAATCCTTTAATCTAATATTTTAAATCTTAAACCTAAATATAATTTAATATTTAACTCTATTTAAATAAAAAATATATCAAATATGTAAAATATAACCAAAATAAATTCAAAATAACTTACTTATTTATGAGAGCAAGATACTGGTATTCAGGGAGCAAGATGAGAGGCTGGAGAGGAGGAAATGTTTTTTATGAAAGGGACAAGTCGGACCAGCTTAATTTATAGTGGGCCTAACACACAAAAATCGCTGGACCCATCACCGATTTAGCACCTCCATGTCACACAGACACTAAAATGCTGCCATGCGTGGCGATTTTCCACTTGGCGCATCCTAATCCGCCCATGTTGGCAGCGGATTACATTGTCCAATCAGCAGCGCTCTAATTTGTCCATGCAAGCAGCGGAGTACGTAACTCACCCATGCTGGCAGCGAATTTGCTGCGTCAGCTGCCCGACCATGAAGCCAATGCTTGCTTGACACGTGGCCATCGGAGATCGCCCATGGGTGCAACAAATTGGACAGCGTGACATTTCGCCAAATAACTTATTGGCCATGACATTTTGCCAAATAATTTTAAAATAAATGGCATTTTGACCACTGTTCCATTACTTGAAGGAGTTGCATTTTCATTTCGCCAATATTATACATAACTTCTTTTGTTACTTGAAAAAACATATACCTCTATTTCGAAAAGTAATTTTTGAAAGAAAGGGTAACGTAGGAATAGAGGGGAATCACAATATTTCTAGAAAAGGGGTTTGATGAACAAATGAATTAAAATGAGAAGGAACCACGTTTTCGAAAGAGACAATATGGAGAAATGGAGGGCAATAACACTTGTATACTCCCTCTTTTTCTAAATTTTAAATTTATTTGCACAAATCAAGAAAATTAATAACTTTTGAATTTTAATAAAATTGTTAGATCTTTTCCTATTATATTCCTTGTGAATTCACTTTTCCAATCCACTTATTTCGCTTTTCATTAATTATTTATATTTATTTCTATCCACCAAATTATTGACCAATAAGTCATTACTTCATATTTTAAAAATGTGAAAATAATTAATTTGAGTAAGAATATAATTGACAAAAATAATTAATGTAATCTTAAATTTTTAAAAATGATAAAAAAAATAAGTTATTTTCCCCCTCTAAAAGTCCAACAATTAAGAAAAAGGAAATAGAAGGCCGCAAATGTGACGAAGGGTCTCTTGTCAAGTGAGAACTGAGAACCTTTAATTTACATGGCATACCAAAACTTTTAATGTTTCAATTAACCAATTAAAACACATTAAATTTTGAGCCGTAGCACTTTTCTCTCTCTTATTTCATCATTTCTATTTTCAAGCCAATCACCTGAGTTCGTATGAGTTTCATGCTTTCTTTGGAAATAGCAGTGGTCGGTGAAGGAATGTGGTATTGCAGCTCACTTGCCGACCTAAGGATAAGTTTTATCCAGTTAGCTTAACATGGGAAATGTTGAACACGTGGAAAAATAATGCAACTTATCCTAAAATGGATATACCCATAGAAACATTACACTATTCTTCATATATGTTGAATGTTGATTTAGATGCTTCTTGATGTATAAAGTTTTTATCCAACAATTTTACACGTGTTTAGTTTATTTTATTTTAGAAAATTAATTGATTTCTGTATAATTATTTGCATGTAATTGATTAGATTGAAATTAGACTTAAATTCTCTTCATTATAATCTCAAATTTGAATCTTATAAATACAATAATAGTTAGAAGAGAAAACTCTTCTAAGATCGACTTCCTCCTAAACAAAACTTTTTTAAGTAAAATTAGATAAAAATATTTTTAAAAATTTCCTTTGTTTAAGTTGGAAATATTATGTGATACAGTTTTTTTTTCCACTTTTATTAAGAAACTTTTATTTTTATTTTGTTGGAATTTTTTTATTTTATAATCTTTGTTTTAATTAAAGCTATTTAATTACCGTTAATTTCGAACATTTCTTTTAGTTAAAAACTATTTAAAAATAGTAGAAAAAGACTTCAAGCAAAGGTCATTATAAAGTTAAACTGAAACATGTGCTATCATTACCGGATCATGCATGTCTGGACTCACTGATAAAAGATATGAACAGAACCTTTTTTCAAACAAGGTGGAAACAAAAGGCAGTTTAAGAGGACAGTGACACCTAGCAGGGGAAAGAGATCCATCCAAGAACCATGTAGATCTTAGGCAACACATATAGCTTCGATCTTGCAACTTAACTGCTTGTCGGCATAATCCAAGACAAATTAGCAATGAATAAGTGGAATAATTTTTTATTCATGAACAAGTGGAAAATTACACCATATCAAATTCAAGACAAATTTAGTCATGACTTTTACAACTATTAATCAATTTAGTTTACAAAATTGATACCATCCGTCAATTTGGTACCTAACACTACTATATCCATTCATTAATTTAGTCCTTAAATTTAATACTAGTAATAATCATTTATTTAATCCCTAATGTGCACCAATGTTATGAACTAAAATGAGTAATGCAAGAGTCAAAATAAGTAATAGTTGTCAAAATAGAAAATTAGTTTCCTTAACATTAGATATTAAAGTGTTGTTAATATTAAGGACTATTTTTTTTTTGTTTTCTTTTATAACTTTAGGAAGTAAAATGATTAATACATTTCCCAATTGAGGACTTTTCCTGATAAACTGGATCCAGTTAAATCCTTGCTGTTTGATTCAGAGATGACCTCTTGCTGAAGTAAATGCGCCAGATATTCTAGGCCAGATCTCTCGAATTGACCACAAAATCTCTCCCATCACTTCATTTGAAGGATGATTCCTTTTTTCATTTTTAAATTCCCCTCAAATCTCAATGGTCCAGAGGGAATTAACTCCATGATTGCACAATCGAAGGGAGCATCATGAAAATTAATGGCACGAATCCAAGAATGGGAAACGAGTCATAGAAGAATTGTCCAAGCAAAGATGGAATCCTAAGTTCTAACTATTTTAAAAACCATCACACTAACTGCATGTATAGATTAAAGTTAAAAGAACCAAAAAGTACTTTTATTCTGGAAGCAACAATTTTTTCATATTCATTTGGTGCATTGAAATTGGTTATTGTACTTCTGCATCTCTCATATAGAGCTTCTGTTTGTGGCATTAACTAGAAGTCTAAACTTTCCTTTCTGAACCTGTTACTCTGTTAGTGATATTCATATAAACTTCCTTCTCTTTTTCTTTCCATCTTTCACTTTCATGATTTGACTTGAGAAAAAAATGAAAGAAAGATTGATGTTTATTTTCCTTTACGGGTAAAATCGATGTTAGAGTTGGATACGTTTATTTACATTTATTGAGATTCAAACAATGCCATAATTCTGACAAGTTCCGGTTTTAGTTATTGTAGGTAGCATAAGGGCTAGATGCTCATCATACAGCTAAGGATTTCAACAAGAGAACAAATCAAAGAGAACAGAAACTTTTGTAAGAATTTCATACGGAACAATATATCAATTGATTTCTTTACACGCTCATACACGGGTCAACAAAGAGCAAACCAAGAAAAGAATAACTGAATCAATGAGGCTGATTTTTCTTATTTCACCTCGTATGACCAGTTTGCAAACCGCAGTGTGGACAATTATGTCAAATAATGGGAGAACAGAAGAAACTTAAAAGTTCTTTGCAGAACTACACCATTCAAAGTTGCTGCAACTTACGAATATGTTCCAATAATGAAGTAGCCTTCCGTTTGGCCCTCCCTGTGCCATTTCGAGCAAGTTCAGAGAGAGGTATGACAGCACCAAGTCTACTTATACAAGCAAGATTATCTGCATCCCTCTTGCACAAGGCAAGTAGAATAGCAGCTGCATTCTCTTTATTGCGAGGCAATCCGGTCCTCAAAAGATCTATCAAAACTGGTATAGTGCTGGCTTTTACTATGGCAACTTTTGCCTCTTGGTGGCTTGCAAGAACTGACATTATCGTTAGGGCTTCGTCAACCATCGATTTGCTTGAATCTGTAAGCATCTTCAACAATGCTGTGATGATACCTGCCCTAATGGCCCTGCCCTTGTTCCCTTGATAAATGCATAAATTGAACAATGCTGTTGCTGCATCCTTCTTTCCTCTAGGACTCCCGTTTTGGAGCAATTCCACCAAAGCCGGTATAGCTCCTGAGGCACCAATTATTATCTTGTTCTCATCTGCAAGTGACAAGCTGAAAAGGGTTGCTGCTGCATTTTCTCTTGCTTCCATGGTTCCAGCTCGGAGGACTTGGACAATGGAAGGAATGGCACCAGCAAGCATTATAAGTCCCTTGTTGTTTTCATATATGGAGAGGTTGAGAATTGAGGTAACTGCATTGTCTTGTGTTAATACATCTTCTGATGTTAGAAGGTTGACTAGAACTGGAATTGCTCCGGCTTCAGCAATTAGTATCCTATTGTCAGTACTTCGTTTGGATAGCGATCGAATTTCAGTAACAGCTGATCTACGCTCCTCAACAGATCGGCTGGAGAGCTTCCGTACCAGAGCTTCAATTGCTGCTATGTCACCTGTAACATCTCTGAATGATCCATCACTCTTCTTTAATTTTCTATTAGTTAGTCCTGTTGGCTGCTCAATGTTGTGCTCTATACACCACTGAGAAATAAGGCTCCTCAAAACATAATTTGGTGTAAGGGTCAAATGTTGGAGCTTCTGCTGAGTTTTTGGACATGTTGTATTTCCACAATCTATCCATCTCTGTATGTAAGATCTCTCATATGTCTGCAGAATAACATAAGCAGGAAATTTAGAAGAGCAGAAATAATTTGTAGAAATATTTTTCTGGTGTGGATGTAATGTGTGAGATGAACTCACCTGACCAGTGGCTACAATAACAGGATCCCTCATTAGTTCCAAGGATATAGGGCAAAGAAAATCTTCAGGAATCACAATTCCTTCAGTCTTTTTAACCTCAGGTAGACTCTTTGTCTCAGAATTTTCTTGACTTTCAGGATCAGTTGCATTTAAGGAAACTTCAACTTCAGTAGGAATGCTCCTTGTTCTTTCCAAGCGAGATCCGGCAGGATTTGTACTGCAGTGTTTCTCTTCATTTTTGATACGAATGCTGTCTAGTTCTGATAAATTTTCAGGGCAGCTGTGTTGTTTGTGCAACCTACTCACAGATTTGCCAAGAACCTGATTAATTTCTTCAGCCAGTGGCTGGGATAATTCATGAGATGGCATCGTTGAAATCATAAACCCATATTTATCCGTGGCTCGTCTCAATTGTGTTCTCACCAAATCCACCTAGAAAACCAGAAAATATCCGCAAATTCACTCAAGCAAAATGTAGATAAAATTAACAATACTTATAAAGAAAACACCCCATTTATCCAAATTCTACCTGCTCCTTGACTTCCTCCGAGATGTCCAAATCGTCATATGGCAAATTGCTCAACAGTTTCTCCAACTTCCATGTCACACACTGAAATTGGAAGACAATGGTCTTTGCAGCTCCATCCTTAAATCAAGATACACCAAATTTCAGATATGAACACAGACATCCTTACACATATACATGCCCACAGAAATTCAACCCTCATAAGATTCCAACTTAAAATAATTCAACAAATGCAAAATCATCTCCCTATTTTAAAGAACACATTGTAAAGACGCAATTTCACAAAGAACACCATACAAAATGCCAAACAAAAGAACAATTCTTTCTTTTGAGGCAATCCTGGTTGAGACACGGTCGAGCTCTAAATGTGAACACCTCTCCTTACATGAATTTGAACATTGGTTCGACACGCTATGATAGACTAACTAGTCTCTTCAACTAAATCCAACCCCATTTGTAAACAACATAATGAGAACATAAGCAAGCCATGAGTAACATATATGGGAAGCATTCTACTTTCTCCACAAAAACATAACCATAAATAGCGGTTTGATTGCACGCATCACACCAATCTAAACTAAAAAATTCGAATCCCAAAAAAACTATATAATTTCCCGAAATATCCACTCTCACAAGTCATAAGTAAAAATTGAACTTTATAACGAATTTCATCAAAACTAAACTAATTTCTTTTTGTACGATGCCGTTTTGGGAATGCAAAAAAACTCAAACTTTAACAGTTTCAGCTGGTTGAACAACAGATCTAAACTACTCAAAAAATGAACAAAACGACGTCGTTTGGAATTGGATCGTGAAACTCACAGAGGAGCAATTGGAGCGGAAGTTTCTAGCGACGGAAAGCAAGCGTCTTGCGGAGTGAAGCACGAGGACCAGATCAGAAGACCACTTTGAAGAAGCCGAGGAGGAAGAAGGAGAGGACGAGGAAGAAGAAGAGGAACCACCGACAACGTTGTTGTTGTGTTCCTTAATCTCCTCGAAGAGGTGGGTGAGGAGGGAGATCCGGCGAACCAGATCAGCGCAGTCCTTGCGGAACATGGCGTCGGCGGCGCCGGTGGAGGAGGATACCACCGAGCACATTCCGGCGATGTCATGGACCAGACACAGCAGCTCCGGCGTGTGGTCTCCGGCGAGCTCCTCGCCGGCCATTGTCGACGCTGCTAAGGTTTAAACTTGTAAGGCTAACGTTGTGTTGTGTTCGAGGAAACTGAGGAAAGTTAGAGAGACTCTAATAAGCATAGCTTTAAAAACCTACCGGTTAATTAATCCGATCATGATACCGGATTATGAGAATACTGGTTGAACCAGTGGATTATTTGATTTATATGATCTTATTAAATTTTTTTTAAAAGTATTAAAATTCAAAAATTTTAAAAATATAAATAAAATATAAAAAAGATCAATAACATTATGATATTATATATGAATTTTTACACTAAAATAAAATATAATTATATTATATAAATGTACATTATAAAATATAAAAAAATAATCTAAAATTTCAAATCATAATTTTAAAAGATTTTTTGAAATCACAATTTTACATGTAATTCAACTATAATAATAATAATTTTTAAATCAATTTAACTCAACATAAAATATAATTATGATCACAAAAATATTCAATAATAAATGAAAAGATTAAATTTAATTTAAGATCACAACAAAAAAAATTAAAATACAATAAATTGAAGAAAAAAAAAGTAATATAGGTTAACGAATCATTATTTCGATCACAAATATGCCTGAGTCAGTTTAAGTTGCTTCAAGTCAATAATATAATTGATTTAATTTATGACTCGATCTGATCCAACCACTATATCGCATTTTGATAGGTCTGACAGACCGGATCAGTCCATGTTTTAAAACTATGCTAATAAGGTGTTTGTGTGAAGAGACTTATCAAGTGGCGACACGTACAAAAATAAATACTGTAAATGGCTGTAATAATAATGTCTTGTGTTGGTGCTTGCGAGGCTTCACGTTCACCGGGTTTTCTAAATTAATGCTGTAATCAGTAAATTAAATAATGGTGTTAGTTTAATTCCATTTCTGAGAAAAATGAAATAAAAAAAGAAGAGGAAAATAGTCAAAATAGGGTTTCTGACGGGTAGTTTTATTAATTAGTTAATAATTTAAATAAGGACAAACAATCAATTTTTTTCCGAAAGTATTCATGCCATGAAAAATTAGTTTTTCTGAAAAATAAAAAATATAAATTGAATTATTGAAGATAAAAAATGTAACAAAATAATTCTTTTGGTAAATTTATTAGATTATTTTATTATTAAATTATAATAACTAATAATTAATTTGATAATAAATTAAATTTATTATTAATTTAATATTAAATTATAAAATTTAAGAATTAATTTGTTATTAAATTATTTTCATAATTTATTTGTCATATTTTTATATTTTTAGAAATTAAATTTATATATTTTCATATTTTACTTCAGTATTCAATTTATTATTATCTCACTTTTAAAAACGAATTTCACTATTTATCCATTAAATAATTGGTTCGTTGATTCTCGAGAGGGTTAACTTAAACGCCTTAAATGGGGAAAGCGAGAATCTCGGAGAAAATGAAATTTGGGGAGATAATGATATAGAGAGACAGAAATGATACAAGAGGATACAGTTGGGTTTGGAATATTATGAATTGTAATGCAACTAACCACTATTGTTTTTTTTCTTCCTTTTTTATATGTATTTTGATATCTTGAGACTTTGAACGGAATTTTTGCTACTAGCTAGTAGCTATTTCGTACTTTAAGTCCAAAGTTAATTTTGAGTATTTGACACGTTCGGATTTCAGAAACTAGACTCAATATATGTTTTTTGGTACATAGACTCAATATATGTTTAAGTCGAATTTTTTTAAGTTATCTCAATTTAGTCTAATATCTATTCAACAACAACAAAAAAGTCTACTATCTTATATTATGTTATTTTTTACTGAAACTATCTTATAATATGTTCAAAAGTATAATTTATGTGACAATTTAATTAAAAAGTACTGACAATATACATATATATATATATACATATTAATGTTATTCTAAAGATTATACTTAAAATAAATTTTAATTAATTGATAATGTAATCACACATTTACACTGACCATGAATGAAAAACAAAAAATTTCTTTAAATAATTATAGGTTAATAATAATAAAAATAATTTAATAAATAATATTTTATATAACAAAATATTATATTGGTATTAATATTATCTATTATAAAATATACTTTAATTATAGACTGTTTTTTTAATTTTACAATTTAACAATACATAATATTAAAATTTATATATTGTGTCGATATACTAAGTTGAACTAGTCTTATTTCATATAAGCTTTTAATCAAGTTAGAATAAATTTAAACAGAAGTTCCTATCAATATTTGGAATTAGATTTTAAAAAAACCCCATAAATATTCTACCGGCTTGCACATCCTAAATGCATCTATTGATAAAGAAAATTTTTATACAATTAAATAAATGAATTTACTATTTCATACTAAATTAAATTAACGCATCAAAACAATGTCATCACTCATTAACGCCATTTAAAATTTCTTTTTAACTATATTGTTACCATTTACATATATTTAATTATTTCTTGGATATAAACATTACGCAATGTACGTAGAAATAGCGATAAATTATAAACATAGGCAGCGGCGCAGCCGCGCGCGTGACAGCAAGTCGGCAACGTGGAGCACAGGTCTGATTGTTTCTTTTCTTATAGAAATTATAAATAATGTGGGAAAAACTAAGGATTTAGCTTTTTTAATATTATCCTATCTTTTGCTAGCTTTTTTTTTTTTTTTTGAAGAAATCTTTTTGCTAGCTAAAAGTTTCATAAATTGACAATATTTTCTGAATCGTTTGACATGTCTCTTTTCCGTTTCTTTTTCTTTTCCGATCCATCAAATTACCGGGTTTTTTTTTTATGAAAATGATATTAGTATGAAGTTATTTTAATTAAAAAGGAACTCATTTATTCTTAAGGATAAGAATGTCTGAATAGCTAATATGTTAATTTTGAATCAATAACTCTCTTAAAAGTATTTATGAAAAATTACGATATTTATTTATTAAGATATTCTTCAATATAACTTGTTGAGATCTCCTCATTTATTTTTAAAATTATTATCTATAAAATAAACCATAAATATATATAAAATAATTTTTTTTCCAACATAATTTATTTTATATTCAAAGATTGAAATAAGATTCCAAATCATGAATCATTTGGATAAGGGGTATAAGTCATTAAAAATGTAATTCACTGTCATTTAGATTTTTGAAAGTATCGAAATATGACTTGGATAGCTGAGAGTGTAATTTGTCTGTCAATTTGGTTATTTGGTTGAAAGACTTTCGTTATAGTTAATGCTTGTGTCTATATTACATACTATTTTCCTATGAAGCAATTAACGGTGCACTCATAAACAATTGATGACAATATATTTTGTGATTTTGGTTCTTAATTGAATTGTCATGTGTACATTATTAATAGTCACGTATAAATATGATATTTTGATACTGTCAATTTCACAGACCTAAAGTGATCATGAATTACACTTTCAGGATCAAAGTTGACAATATAATTTACCTCCTTTTTTTTTCATTTTTGATAATAGGCGTGCTCATTACTTTTTTTTTTCTACCATCAATGTTAGATATTTAGGCATAAAATATCTATTTTTACTCAAGATAACGTGAAGCTTGCGATTTATATTGTGTGGTTGTTGATTTCTCTATTTTGTGTTACTTTTTTTTGTTTACTTCAAGTGATATATTTGTTATTTTTTGTCCTTTACTCTTGTTTTCCGTTAACAATTTCCTTTATTTTTTCGCAGTTGAGTTTATAAAACTCTAATGTTTTTTACTGCTTTTAATTTTCACTTCATGATTCGATCGACTTTGTTTTTTGATGTTTGAAATTTAGAACTTTGACGTATATAAGGTAGTTTTATTGAAAATTTCAAGTTCTCTAATTATATTGAATTATTTAAGCAAATCAAAGAAGCAATGTGATGCCAATATTATTTGACAAGGTATTTGAGATTGGATATAATTTTTAAAGAAAAACAATTTATTATAATGATCTTTTAGTTAATATAACGTGTTTTAACAGTTAGCTTTGCCGCTGTGTGGAGGTAACATATATCTTTTGTTTTTTCTCTGATATTTTGCCTTGTCATGATGATTTTGGTTGCTAGCTGGAATAGAAGCATATGTAACTTATAATAATATTAGATAAATGAGATATCTTTTGTTTAATCTTCACTTTCTTTTAGACACCTTTACCCTCAAGAGAAACATAACTAACCCCACAATTCTATCTTATTGTTAACAAAGCTGCAACATGCCTTCTCCCATATTGTATTATTTTCAAAAGCGCAACAAAACTCGTTACTTTCTCTAACCTCTCATGTGAAAATCATACTTATTTTCTCTATCGGGCGTTCATCATCTTCATATTTTGCACTTTTTCACAAAGTTGCAATTTTCTTGACTATATTATCAAATGCTATAATACATTGCATTCAGGAAGTAATATTGGAATATAAGTATGAGGTAAAGTTATACATAAGACAGAAATAAAAAAGTTGAACACCATATAGATAAGGAGAATGTCCATAATTCTAATCCTTATAATTTTGGATTAAAGTATGATATTTAATTCACTTACATAATTACTAATAATCCATTAATGTAAATCTTTCCTCCATATTTCCCAACAAGTAAATCCAACGATATTGTTAATGCCTTTTTCTGTTTACGTGGTTTTACATTTAGAGGTTTTTCTTATTTGGTCGTTTTCAAATGTCAGTGAAGAAGGTTCGACTTGATACACTTGGTGCCCTAGCGTGCAAGGATTCTTAATCTGATAACACTTCATTTGCTATAGGACATGGCCTGCGCTTGCCTCTTTTAAGTGTTACACGTTGTTCTCTTACCAATAAAATTATATATACGATTTCAATGAATCAGAGCATGTAAATTTAAACAAGGCGACATGGCTTGATGGCACGTGTGGTGCTGAACAAAACTCAAAATATCCCCTTTTCCTTCATATATATTTGCCGAAATTCTTTTTTCTTTATAGCTTTTGTTATTTTTCTTCCCCTCTCACTTTTGCATATGCATAATTATATTTTGATTTCCTATATTTTCTGTATGCATAAAAACAACAAGTTGAATTATAAAGAATAAATCAATAATTTGTGTCCACTCATTCTCCTATTGTCTCAAATTCTATTGTAGTTTATTAAATTTCATCATGTTAACATGTAATTTTAGTGTGTTTTTCATTTTTTGTGTTGCATTTCTTTTTCCGATAAATTATCCTATTGATATGCACTTTTCAGTAGAATTTAAAATTTAAAATGTGTATAAAGTAGTTGTTTATCTATAACAGATTTTCTGATCTAATATAAATAGGTATATAGAGTTGTTTTCTTCTTCTTCTTTTTTTCATTAATTTTCAATTTTAAATTAACTTTTCCTGTTATCCTGTCTTCTTATTATAACTTTTTATTTGTCTCATGAAAATATACATGGAAATTCATTTACAAAAATGATAATGGCATGTTAATTCTCATTATTAGTTCCAAGGTTAGCATAAGAATAAGTTTTCTTTATTTCACATTAATTTTGTGTGGGTATGTGGCCTTAATAAAAGGATATAAAAATAATTATAAAAAATAAGAGTATCAAGTATAGTTTGAAAAAACACAAGGTGGATAATTTTGTCTACTTAAATGTTTCAATTGATATTAGTTAACAATCTTAATACAATAAAAGTAATTATCATAGAATTTAAAATTCTTTGTTTGTATATTTTAATATGAGGAATTTAAATTTTTAGAATTTTGACAAGTACTCCAATTTCTAATGCTTCCAAGACATCCACCTTACATGTCTATCAGTGCATGAGGTTTAAAATGAAGAAATTTAATTTTTTTATTCAAATACAAAATTTTAAAAATTTAATTTTTTATTCAAATACAAAATTTTGAAAATAAAAATATTTCAATTAAAATATTTTAAATTCTTAGAATTCTTAAAATTTTAAATTACCTTATCCAAATATACTTTTACAGTATTTTGATTGAATAGTAGAAAAATAGGAATGCGGTGTTTCTGCTAATTATAAATAATGCACGAAGAAAGAAAAAAAAAGGGTAAGGATGCAAGGTCGTTTGCCAACCTGTAAAGCCATCATAATGTCGTCTTACTAAGACAACCATGAACCATTTAAATAACCAATAAGAAAAAAGAAAGAAAAAAAATAAGTTTCACTTTATTTTTTTATGTTTTGGATTATAAATCATCCATGTTATTCAACTCATTTGGACCAAGATTAATACTTAATGTGTGATAATCATTCAAAAGAAAATTTTATATATAAAAAAATACCAAATATAAATTATCTCACTAAATAAATTATTTCAGACCAATAATATCATCTATTACAAGTTTTGCATTATAATAATATAATATAAATATAACAATAGTTTCTATTCATTTCTTGTTTACAAATGTAGGTCTTTGCAGTGGTGCAGGCGAAGCGATACAATAGAGGTGAGGGTGGTGGGCATTGGGTTAGTTGGAAACCATTTTATTTATAATTTAGAATGTCACTATACTAATCAAATGAGTTTAGAAATGTTATATTGTTTTGTTTATTATGATATATTCTAACTTGTATCACCCATACGTGTGTATTTGTCCTAAAGGTTTCTTTTTTCTTTTTCGTAAATTACCAGAAATAACAATGTTGGTCCCTCTTAAATATTTAGCATTATCATTATCATATCCTTCACGTTAAAAAAAAAAAATTATTATGCTTGAGAATAAATGAACAGAAAAATAATAAAGTAAAAATAGAATAATTTATCATAAGAGATCTAACTCACATAATTAAACATGATACATGAATGTTGCAAATTCTTTAATACCGTATTTAATTCCTACAGATAAAAAAAGAATACTTTAATGTCATTATTATCATATTCATAATTATGATATTTATCTATGGTGTTTCATGATTTAATTTTTTGGATATTTACTGATGCGATAATTCGTGAATAAAGAAAAAATTGTGAAAGATACAATTTTTTTTTTTCGCAAAATGCTTTACAAATGAATAGTGGTCACTAAAAAATCAGCGAGAAATCATTCTCTAGCAGATTGAATTTGTCACGAGTATTTTTAGGACGACCATCACTAATTCGTAAGAATTTTTTAAAAAAAAGTATTTTATAGAAATCTTTCATTCCAACATAATTGACACAAATGATAATAGTTTATATTTTTTAATTAAGTAATTCATAATTTAAATTTATGATTAATCTTTGAATATAAAATAAATCATATTAAAAAAAATATTCACCTTATCGCTAACATTCCTCTTAAATTTATTTATTTCTCACTTTTTAATATAATTAGAATGTCAATCCTAGTGTTATGATAATTGGCGTTTAACTAAACTAAATCGATATTCAAATACAGCTTATATTGTTGGGTGTTGAGGAAAAGTCCAAACAGAAGAAAAACTCTATTGATAAATTAATAAGAAAATATTATTCTAGGCATCTTAATCCAAATCCTTTAAATGATAAATTAATATTAGTTTTTTCATTTTATTCGAAAAGTGATATGCATACAATAATTTATATAATATTATACTTTGTCTATTTCTTTTCTTCATCCACTCTTTCTTTAGTTGTATATTTTGTTTATGTTTAATTACTTTATATTGTTTAAGATTTTAAAACTAATTTTAGAGTTTATGATTTTGTGTTGTGATTTAGCTACATGGTAGGCTTATTATTATTAGCTATTATTAAAGAATATTAGTATTTTGTGTGATTTTAAATAATTTATGTGATTTAAGATTTTAAGACTAATTTGTTATTTTAAATACCTTGTATTGTCAATTACTTTTTAAGAGTTTTTATTTTTTTAAAAGGACAAGCCAGTTCGTCAGCCAACCTTTAGGTGTTGGCAACAATACAATGATGGTGGTGGCAATAACGTGCCAGCAATGGTGATAGTGCTGGTAGAGGTAGTAATAATGTTGGTGGTAGATCTAGCAACAATGATGGCAGTGGTAATAATGATGCATATGAAAGTAATAGTGGTGATAGTAGTAGTGACAGAGACAATGGTTGCAACGGCGATGATAGTGATGACGATGACCTTGTTGTGTCAGTGATGATGGTGCTTATGGTAGTTGTGATACTGGTGGTATTTTTTTAAATCAACACATGTTAGTTTTAGGGATGAAAAAATAGGTTGGTCCAACTCGTTTTGGCCAACCCTGTTACTGGCCCACCAAAAAGGGACAGGACGGGTTGACCCGCTCAAACTTGACGAGTTGGACATGCTAGCCTAAAAAAATAAAAACTCTTAAAAAATATTTGACAATACAAAGTATTTAAAATAACAAACTAGTTTTAAAATCTTAAATTACACAAAGTATCTAAAACATATAAAATAATAATAGTCTTCAATAATAACTAATAATAATAAGTCTACCAAGTAGATAAATCACAACACAAAATCATAAACTCTAAAACTAGTTTTAAAATCTTAAATAATACAAAGTAATTAAACATAAACAAAAACTAAAAGACCATTCCTACCCCTTTTTTTCATTAGTCTCATATATTAATATAATAATTATTTATAAAATAATTAATATTGCAGGATGGCGGGTCAACTTGCCTCGCTTTTGGCCTGACGAGTTAACGGATTAGGCAGGATGGTCCACAATGTGATGGTGGACCAAGATCTCCACCCCACCTTGCCAAATTGATAGCGGGCCAGCCCACCTGGTCCCATCTCTAATTAATTTGTTAATTTTGTTAAAATTGTAAGTCGAGCCTTGCCCCCCTCCCTTCACCTTTTTCCAACAACCACTAAATCAATCTTATATCTCTCATATTGATGGTCCTTTCCATGATGACGGAAATAACCATTGCCAAAGGTGGTGACAATATATATATTTTTAAAACAAAATACCAAATTCATAAATATTTTTTCTTAATATTAAAAATAATATAAAAGTATTTTGAAATTGAGTTAATAATTATTTTAATTTCATTTTTATCGAATATAATTTATTTTCTTTTAATTTTTGTTATATTTGAAAGGAAAGCAAATGTGCAACACGATGGAATGTTTTTTTGTGTTGGAATTTAGAAAGTGTTTATAATAATTTATTGAATTGAATGAATAAAATGGAAGGATAAGAGCCAATGGTCATCCAATTCCACACCCACGAAGCATCACAAACGACGAACAACAAATTAATTGTTGGGGTCACGTCTGAAGTTAATCAACAAGCGTGTTGTCTTTCTGTTATCTATATTCTTTTTTTTTTTTTTTTTAAGAGTCTTTCTGTTATCTATAAAAGTATGATTATTATTTCTTTTTGATATGGGAAAACATATAAAAGTATGATTATTAGGCTAACATAATTCTTCTTTTGGCATACAACAAAGCGTTTTCTATAATTAATTGGACCCATTATTGTTGACATTACAATAAATTATACCAAGACTTATCCAACTCATTTCTTCATTCAACTTAGCAAAAATCTCCATTAGGTGATAATTTTGTTCTGCTTTGCTGTTCATGATCACTCGGACTCAACAAGCAGAGCCTTTGCAGAGCTTATAATGGCTTTCTCTTACTCTAGGCAGTGGTGGAGTCTAATTTCTCCACCAGTTGCCTCTAATTTTCTGCTAGTATTTATTTTCTTTTTGTACACGATTTCTATTTAGTATTTCTGTTATAAAATTTGAAGGTTGGGAAAGAAAAAGTTGTAAAATAGGGCTACTCTAATCTAATGTAATTTTTGAACTGATCCTATACACAATCATTAAGTGACATATAATAAAAGTTCACTTTATTTCTTTTGGTTTCTCATATACCTTCTTACTCTTTAATCGTGAATTTGATTTCTTCATACTCTATATTAATAAAATAATATGGTTAAACCTTCTTTTACAAGTGGCATCTCCCCACTTTGAAACTTCTTTTTCTTGACATTGTTGGTGATATGTTAAGAAATGACGGATTTCTACATGTTGCATGCATACGACATATTCAGGTATGCAAGTAGGAAATGAGTAAACATTTTTTTATAACTGTACATATGAATTGATTAGTTAATTTTTTATTCAGGTATGCAAGTAGGAAATGAGTAAACATTTTTTTATAACTGTACATATGAATTGATTAGTTAATTTTTTTTTAGATCGATCTTGCATTTGTTAGTGCTCTGGTTGAGCGGTGGAAACCCATACCTTCCATATGACGCAGGGAGAGATGACCATCACATTGGAAGACGTGGCTGGTATTGTAGGATTACCCACTGAGGGCAAAGTCATTACAGGATTCACCGTTGCCGAATGGGACACTGTCATTGAAGAGGTTTTTGGTCATGAGCCTCAGGCAGACATCGAGCTTAGAGGTGAATATTTGTGCTTGTCTTTCTTTGATAGACATTTTGCGCACTGAGGTGAGGTACTTCCCGATTTGATCGCTGTGATGCGCTTTACGAAGGCGAACATTGCACGACTTCTTGGAGCATGGCTCCTGAGCAATAGATCCAGGGGGAGCATGGTCGCAGTGCATGACGTCCCATTGCTTGCAGGGGACTTCGAGGAGATTGGAGGATATAACTGGGTCTCTGCAGTCCTTGCACATTTGTTTAGACAAATGTGCGAGTGTACAGATCCAAGCAAAAGTGATATTGGTGGGTGTCATATGCTACTTTAGGTGTGGGTGTGGTTGAGATTCCCACCTATTGCTCTAGTTATTTCGCAGCCTACTCGGAGTGACATTACGGACACCGGTATGTGTTATTATATTTTGTTTTTTTAACAATTCTTGGAATTCAGTCTTATAGTATTCTAATGTCAGTTATTTTGAAATAAGGTTTAATGCTTTAGGCCGATTTCGAGCACACGAGTTGCTCTGGTATAGGATGAAATTGTAATCCCTCAGTCGGGATGAGGTACGTTTACTTATTTTTAAGTGTTCTTGATTGTGCATTTGTGGTCCATGTCGTTATCTAATTGTGTGTTTATTTAGTATGTGCAGGTGGTTTGGCAACCATATGGAGAGTACGACCTTCTTGGTGCATATGAGCAACAACGACTGTTGTGGATGACAATTACTCCTGTTATATGCTTCCACGCAGTTGAGTATTCGCAGCCGAATAGATGCATGCGCCAATTTGGGAGGGATCGGCCAATCCCACGTACTCCCAGGAAGCTGAAGGGTGTGCATGACCTTTCCTTGCACAGTAAACGAGAAGATAACTGGGTCCGTAAGCTGAGACCATTTATTAGATGCTGGGAGGTTAGGGACTATCACATCGACCTTCTCCCTCTGCTTCAGGGCTTCATACATGGTTTGGTACAGGGAAAATTGGAAGCGGTACATCTCGAAGATGGCTGCCAAGAGTGGTTGTGATGTAAGTTTTGCTGACATTAAAATTTGTTTTTTTATATTTATTATGATAGAGAACATGATTCACACTAATGTTTATATATTTTAATTTATAGTTAGATGGTTTGGAGATGCTACAATGTCACTGCTAATGTCAAGGGCTCGAATGAAATTGAAACTATGGAATTTGATAAGATCATAACTCTTGTAACTGTCCATTAAAGTATGGAAGAACTTATAAATCCATGCCTTCAACTTGCTTAGGTATGTACACTTGTCACTACTTCATATTTACATATTGTTTTTTTATAAATTTAATTAGAATATGTTAAATTAAAATACACTAATAATGTAATTTACACTGTCACCCAATCATGAATTGACATATAACATTGTTAACTTTTGTAATACTGCTAATTGTTATATAATTCATATTTATGATAATTTCTAATTAGTTGATAGTCTAATTTTACGTTGATAGTATATCAGATCAAACTCTTTTCTTGTGGTAGAGATTGAAAAAGAAGTAATGGACATAAGTGAGGTTGAAAAGGATTTGTTCAGCAAAGTAGAAACAAACGACTACTACACAACAATTTTAAAGATCAAAGGTTTGGAACGTATGCCGGTTGGATTTTATTATTTTGGTGAATATATGGAAGATCCCAGCACAATTGGAAATCCAGTTGCCATGCAGAAATTTTATGCCGACAGTAACATATTCTTGTTCTGGTCCTATGGCAACTCTACTAATATTAAGGGACCAACTGTCACTAAGCTTGCAATCAAATCAGTAGAATCCATGAAGGGAGAAGTTGAAAATTTCATTCTTCAATGTTGGTTTAAGTATTTTCCTCATGTTAGCAACCAATGTATTTTTCCAGTAGTTTTCAAAATTCATTTTCCCATTTCAAGCTAGAATTCTAAATTTTGAAGTGTGAATCCAGATATGAGAAACAGATTCTATGAAAAGTTGGAGTAAGAGCTTCAAGGCTCAAGGAATACTTATTATGTTGGTGGACTTATGGCATTTGAGCTTACATGTACTTTGAATTTTAGTTAATTTGTTTTAACATTTGTTTGAGATTAATGAATTTGAATATTTCATTAATTGCATGTATGTCTTACTTTCAATATTGTCGTTAAATAATACAAATGAAAAAAATATTCATAAATAACTGACTTTATTTAAAAAAGTTAATAAAAAATCATATAAAATTAGTTACCAATGGAAGTTTTCGATGCATAAATCTATCGCTAATGTCCATACGTGTATTTCCGATGGAAAAATCCATCAGAAAATTCTGACAAATACATCCATAGGAAATTTCCGACAAAAATATTAATTTACAAACGAATTTTTTAAGTTATGACAGATTTTGTCAGTCAGAAAAAACACTTTTTTTTTGTGATATGACTTTCACCTACAGTTGGATGTTTTAGGTATATGTTAATGACTTTTACCTACAATTAGATGTTATAGGTATACATTAATGACTTTTACCTACAATTAGCGGTTGTAGGTGTCAATAATGACTTTTACATACTTCTAAGTAAAAATATGTCCATAGGTAAAACTTGTACATACAGACTAATAATTTTCACAATACGACTCCTCAAAGTTGACGGAAAAAGTGTCCATAGGTAAAAGTCAATTATACTTTCACCTACAGATTATATAGTGACATATTTTGTTTGTAGGTATAAATCAATTTTATTGTAGTGAAACATTTTTTTTTTATTTACTGTATTAGTTGGTATCATGTTGCTTATTATACTTATATTTTTGTTTTTTTCTATCCCTTACTTTTACTGGTATTAAATTAAATTAAATTACTCTATCATATCAAGTCTAACAATGTAGTGGTTTGAATCACGGGGCGTTTAACATATATGTTGTTTGCATGGCATGGAACAAAAGGGGACCTTAAAAGAATGATGAAATTAACTGCTAGCTGTTTGTTTGTCTTCAATCTTAATTTCTTGGCTTGACACTTTACTAGACTTCATTCGAATATATTTTGAGGTTGATATGAAAATAGTAGAAAATAGAATAGGTAAATATTTTCAATTCTCCTATAAAAATGCCAACCAGAGGAAACAACTACAATTCACTTAACCCCAAGGATTGGTCGAGTCGAGCAAGACGTACATGGTCTTGCATCTGGCATGTTACAGATTCGAATTCCTACTCGTCTCTTTAAAATGTCATAAATGTAAGTGCTTCTATATTTTCCTGCCTTGAATTGGAGTGACATTCCCTCCCTCTCTAAATTTTACACTAGCAAAAAAAAAGTATATTTCAGTTAGACAGCTATAATTTTGCTATGAAGATTAGTTATAACCTATTGCAGCATGGTATTAGGACTTTCCAAACTCAAAGTAACATCTCTTAGCCATGGAGAGGGAAATAAAGATCAAGTAGCTAACTTTTTGAGTGGTAAGACTTACTGGTGAGGAGAGAGAAAACGAATGAAAACATGTCTCCCACCCGCTTTCAATATTTCTAAAATATAGGCCATCCAAGAATTTATTGTCTGACAGTGTACCAATGCATGTACCTATATAATTAACTGCTACTCCTCAGTCCTTCAGAATTTATATCCACGTCTTAAATGATCCTTAACCCTTGTTCGGAGATCAGAGTTCAGTAAATTCGATTCAAATTAGTGCTTTATTTTCGGAGTATGTCATAGTTATCATAATGTATTCTTTGGTACATGAGAGATTTTTTTTCTCTAAAAAATATTTTTCATCATCGTAATATTAAAAATATTTAGATTTCATTTTAATAAAACATTTAGTATATTTATCATCTTTATAAAATTAAAATATATCACTTTTTAACAAAATTGATAACTATTTCATCAATGAACTTGATTAATTATTCTCATTCAATCATGATTTTTCATTTGGACTTTAAAATATTGAGTACACTATCACTCGATCCAATTATTTGTTGGTAGTATACGAGCGATTTGGATTTTCATAAAAAAAAAAAGAAGCCAACATACATACATGGAAATCGGGTTTAAATTTGGTCCAATCTAATACTACTTGTGCTGGTTTTGGATACTTTTAAATAGTAAAATCTCTTTCCTTTGGCTTGTTTTTTTGAAAAGAAAATACTTACATTATTACATGAAAAGCAATCATTTGATCCATAATACAGTTTATTATTACCCTGCCTCCGTCGGTTTTTTCATCAAGAGGGGTAATTTTTTATTTTTATTTTTTTAAATTATCAAATTGGAGTAGATTCTGAATAATTACTCATTCAGAAATAAGGCGTAACGGAGATACGACTTTGTTTAAGAAGTGATATATAAATTAATGACTTCTGCTTTTTTTTTTTTTTCTCACCAAAGACATTTACTTTTATGATTTCTGAACCTTTTTTTTTCTTTTTTTTCTTTTTTTTTTTTTTTTTTTTTTTTTTTTTTTTTTTTTTTTTTTCTATATTTTTTTTTTTTTTTTTTTTTTTTTTTTTTTTTTTTTTTTTTTTTTTTTTTTTTTTTTTTACTTTTTCACACCAAATTCGTGAGTTCATCCATGACTTTTGCTTTATGATTAAAAAATTAAATATGAAAGAGAAAAAATGAAGTCGTACCTTTTTTGGGGACTTCTATTACAAAAATTGATAATAAAATAAAAATTAAAAATATATCTATATTTACTTTCTGCTTATAAAATCGTGTTTTTCATATATATATGATTTACCAATAAATAAATATATTTTAAAAAACTACCTCCAGTTGGTAATACTGAAAGAAAAAAACTACCACTCTTGGTTAAAAAAGCCACCTCGGTCCGTAAGACTCATTTAACTAGTTAATTCATACCTATAGGATTAAATTTCTTATTAATTTATGTTTTGCTAAATTACTTTTAAAATTATAAGAGTCATCATCTCACTCTTTTTATTTAATTATTTTTAATCTAATTGATTAATATGTATTAGTCATCATCTCCAATCTTCATAATATCTTATTAATTTATACTCTCTATATCCCAATATAATTGTCCTTTTAGATTGTTTTATATACTAAGAAAACCTAATGAATAAATGAAAGAGAATAATGATCTAGTGCACTTACAAAATTAACCTTATTATCATTAATTCAATTTTAGGTTTTGTTATCCATATAATAACATTATAAAGATATAAGTGAAAAAATGTAATTAATATTACATTGAAAAATTAAAATGATAATTATTTTGGTATAATATTTTTTTCTTACACGATGATTACTATATCACAGAAGAAAATAACATTTATTATAAAGCTATTAAGAGTATTTTAATAAAAATAATTAAGACAAATAATATAGATTTATAATAATTCACATACACCATGTTTCATCTAAATTAGATCTCTTGATAAAAAATTAATATAAAAGATAACTTGATAAAAGTATTATAATAAAGGAAAAACAAATTGAAAAAATATATCTTACATTTAGGTCGTCTTCGTTTGCAGGGAAAGAAAACGAAAAAAGAAAAAGAAAATAAAATGTAACCCACATTTTTTAAATCAAATCTATACTTTTATATTTTACTTTAATTCAAAAAAAATATTTTATTTTACTTTTTTTTTTTCACTCCAGCGATCGATACCTTAAAGACGAATGTAGTATTTTGCTTTGTGCTTAAGAATTAAAAATTATTTGACTTTTAAGCTTGGCACTTTTCTTAAGAAAAAAAAGAGAAAAGAAAAAAGTTTGGTACTTGAGGATTGTGTTCTGTATCAAGATTGGTCTAGTCATAGCATTGGCCGGCGGCGTACTAAAAACAACTAACTGATGGTCCGTCCTTAAATTTTCTTAATTATTATTAGCTCTGTTCTTATAAATAAATAAAAAATATTCAATTCATCAAAAATAATAAAATTAGTTAAATTATTTTATAATAATGTCTTATATGAAGAAAGACCTCCATCAATGGTGCCATTTTTTTCTAGGGAAATTAACTAATACATAACGAAACTTTGCTACGATTGAAGTATAATTTAACTAAATTAAGCCTAAGAGCAAATGAATAGATATATGGATAAATGGAGAAGGATGCAAACATTTGAAGTAGGAGAACCGGATTACGACACATAAACAACAATTGGTAGAACATCCAATTAATTAAAAGTTAAGATCCTAGATATTATGGCCCCTTTCGAGTTCTAGAAAATCGAAAAATATAACTTATAGATTATAGTTACTTCCCTCTTTTGAGGTCCATTCAGTGTTTCATGTGTCTAGGATCGATACAACTATGATTAAAAAATGACATCGCTATAATTTATATTACCCATTATATTATTTAATAATTTTATATAACACGTAAATTTAATTGATCTTATCATTAAATTATAATTATATATATAACATGATTAATATATATATATATATATAGACAGATACAATGAAAAAAATTTAGAAAGGATCAAATATAATCTATAATCTAGATAATTTTTTAATAAAAATTCATATTAACTATTTATTTATATCTTTAAAAAAACTACTTATTTATAACAAAAGAATCCAAAATTTATTAAAATGAATTTTAACAAATATTATGTACAATTTAATATTTCATTTTATTATATCATTATTGATATAAAATATTTACAGACTTTGTTGATGATCAATCTTTATTAAAAAAAACCTAAAAATTCATCTTTATTTTTTCTCTCCTCTCAATTGAAAAATAATTAATAGGTGATTTAGGATTACCACAACATCTATTGTCCTTACCAATAATCATGAAACATATAGTTAACTTAATATTTAAAATTGATTAAAATTCCTTAAATTAAGAAATAACACAATTAGTTAATTCTTGTTAGTGTTTAGTGAATATATCTTTAATTGTCAGTCAAAATCATGAATGACTTGATGGTTCTGAACTACTTAATAATTTTTCCTTATACTCACATTTTTTTATCTAAAAAACTTAAATCTAAGAAGACTTTACTTGAGTTTACTACTACTCGAACTAACAAATTTATTAGTGTACAATTTAATATTTGACTTACTTTTTTATAATCAAAGTCTTCAAATAAAAATAATTAATTTAATATTAAAATATTATATATATTAAAAAAATTGTCCCTCCTCTCTTATGCTTTTTTTCGTCCATATATATATATAAGAAGAGATCTATTTATTCTACAGATAACTCTTTTAGATTTACTTTTTATCTTTATCATTAATTTATCTTAACTATTAGATTTAAAAAATAATAATAAAATAAAAAATAAGTTTAAAAGAATTGTAAGTAGATTTCTCCTTTTATATATATATATATATATATATATATATATATATATATATATATATATATATTCAGTCTCATATTTACGAGTCACTATAGTTGTGAACCGCAGTTGAATCCCAGAAATCACCTACGAAAAGGAATTGTCATTTAGCAAATAAACAATTTTCACTGCAGCATTAGTTCCCGAATGATGAAGGTTTCTGATAGAAAGGTACACATTAAATATTTCTTCCATTGTTTCTAACGCCACAATATATATCTGCCAAATCTGTGTCAAACATATTGTACATTTGAAATATTCATTATAATGGTCCTCACTTCTTCAGGACCAACACAAGGAAGCCATTACTACAAGTACGTTTCAATGGATTCAATCTATTTGCTAATAGTTGGATATTCCATGGATATATATATATATATATATATATATATACACACACACACCCTTCTCATTTTCACACTCAAATTTGTGAATACTCGGTTTCCAGATAGCAGCAATTAGTGTTTGCCAACTATATATAGTTCTTTTGTATGCCATTGCAAGGTTGTAACAAAGCATAAACCAACATTATTTCTAGCTAGTTGAGGGCTTTCATTCTTCAAAATAAAACACAAGCTAAGTCCTTTTCCATGTCGATAATTAAGATCTCAATATACTATATATCACAACACACTTGCATGCGTCTCCACATGACGATTTGCTGAATCACCATATTCAAGCTAAGGTTGATGTTGATTGATTAATTACTGAAACAGAAGAAGTGTAGAAGGGGAATCAAATTGCACTTTCCTCGACGACTTAGATTCGGGTAATGGTTTTACTTTTTTTCCGCAAATAGAGAGATCAAGGTTTAAATCTGGCAATGCACATGATGACTCAGCCTCACCACTTGCAGCATCTGAGACTTCACCATGGTTGTAGACACGAGGTGATTTGCTTGTCTCGTTCTTGCTATTCTTGTCTTTCATGCCAAAGGTTTTTGAACTACCATCAGACATAGGTGGATTCTGATGAACGGAAGGGATTGTATGGTTTAATCTATGATTATTTGGGTCAATGCCATTCCTAATAAGCTTTTTTCTTATATGAGAATTCCAATAATTCTTCACTTCATTATCTGTACGTCCAGGTAATCTCCCAGCTATTAGTGACCACCTGTACGAATGAATATTAATCAATGAATTTTTTTTTTCCTTTATAAGCACAATTTATACAACCAAACAATGAATTATGTGAGAAAACCCTTTTAGCAATGTACGTTGAAAAAAGTTAACTTAAGTTTCCCTTTATATTGTTTAGTGGTGATAATATGGTTGCTCAGTACACATATCTACCTTATAATCAAAATTCTTTTCATTCTTTTACACGCACAAATACACACATGTATAGGTCATCCAAAGCATAACAAAAAAAGTGGGGTTATGTTATGTTTAGAATTGAAAATTCGCACCGGTTGCCTAGCAGGGCATGAAGCTTGATGATGAGATCTTCTTCATCTTCAGCAAAGTTACCTCTTTTCAGGTCTGGACGTAGATAGTTTATCCATCTCAGCCTACAACTTTTACCACACCGATCTAAACCTAATCATCATCAAACAAAATGTATCTGGTCAAATATATATCTCGTTTGTACATGTATGTGTGTACTATCGCTTGTGTGGATATACATAAAATGTATTACAATAATTATTATAATTATTGTTTGTTACACACTTACACCTTTGATTTATTAAGACATCAGATATAGGATTCACGTTTTTCATATATTTTTCAATGAATCCTTTTCTACTCAATAGATATAAGACTAATCACTCACTAGGTTATCCTAATGGTGGGAGATTGGAGTAATTATAATGTGTAAAAATTTAAGTTTGATCTTTATTAATTGTTACGGTTATACACCACAAAAATAGAACTAACCAATTATATTTGATTTTCCAACAATTATATGCACGTTACAAAGGAGATATAAGATTGATACAATGATTAGAGAAGGGTGAAAGGAGATGTGAGTTGTGGAGGATTCAAATATTTTAATTGATATGTCTAACAAAAACTAATAAATTAATATTTGTTCATAAAAAATAAAAAAAAATCATACCTGCAGCCTGAGGGAGTGTACGCCAACAAACTTCACCATGTTTCTTGATATAATCTACGAGTTTCTGGTCTTCTTGTTTGGACCAAGCTCCTTTGTTCAATTCTTTGATATCACAACTAGGCTTCCTCATTCTTTCTACCTTTGCTTGGGTTTCCTTTCAAACCTCAAAGGGTATAAACCCCAGCTACAAAAACGGAAGAACCTAGGTGGGGATGATATATCATAAGCAAGTGTTAGAGAAAGAGTAAAAAGAAAGAACGAAAGAAAGAAAAAAAAAAGGGAGATATGGAGGAGGACACACGAGAAGAATGGGAGGGGTTATAAGATCAAAGGAGGTAATATATACTATGAGTTAGTTATTTGGATATAAGGAAGTGTAAAGGGTTGACTTGGACCGGTGGTTTTGCTAATACGTGACTGCGTGATTCACAACACACCTTCAGACAGAGAGAGAGAGCGCAATGAAAAACACTATTTAGGAATTTGGGAGTGTAAATTGGTTGTGTTGTTTACCAATTTCTTGCCAAATTTGGAGGATATGACATACGGTTGGTTTTAATGAATAATGTGTTTGGCGGTGAGGTTGCATGATTTATTGCCTCTAACTTACCGTCAGATATATTGATCCTCATGATAGGCGAGTAGATTACACGGTTCAATTGGGAGAAGAGATGGTGGGATGAAAATAAGAGGGTGGCTGGTTTAGCAACAAGTTATTTTTTTCTCAATAATTGAATGAGTTTGAACTTTGAACCCTATTTTTTTGCTCAATAATTGAATTCGAAATAAGAGGAAGAAAAATAGTTTCTTAATGTCAATATCAAAATCTTTAGATTTTAATTCAAAGAAAATAGTTAGTTTCTTAATAATAATATCAGAATTACACACTGGTATTATAAAATAGTTTTACTGTTATCTAATTGTGCTAAATCTTTCATTGTTTCCTTAATTTTCTGAGTGTAAGGAAAGGGGAGAAAATCCATGTTTTGTCATTTTGGACTTTTAAAATTTACAAAATTATTGAAGCTGTGCAATAAAAATTATATGAAAATGATATTGAAAAGGTGCAACAGTACAAAGGAGGAAATGGTAAGTTGGCGGTGTGTGTCACACGTTACAGTGTTGACTGTTAGTTTTCTCAAGCTCATTTGTTGTTCGATCTGCTTTGACGAAACACAAAACCGGATTATAAGGTTGGTGCATGCATGTTTTCACAAGCTAGGTCTTCTCTTCTTTCATGCTATGCAAAAATTTCATTATTACTAATATATAGTCTATTCTCAACAAGTTTAGTGGATAATCGATCTTTCCAAACAGACACATTTATAATTCATCATGTTTGCGCCAAACGGTTAGCATCTTTTCTTTTTCGGTGTTACAATGGTTCCATGATCACGTAACTACAGCATTTGACCAGTTAATTAGTTTATTCATATACAAATTCGTATATGTTGTGTGTATGCGTGTAAAGCCTTGTTAATTTATAGTTTAATTTTTTTACGTATAGTTAGGTTATAGAAAAGGCTTTTGACGCTGGTTAGAAAATACTTATGTTAATAGCACTAGATATGTGAAGATTAACGTAAATTGAAAACCATCTCGTAATGGTTTTAAAATGTTTTCGAAGATCAATTATGTTAATCAGTATAAAAAATAATCACCAGCACGCTATAAAATAAATTAGACTTAAATCGAATTTTAATTTCTATTATTTTAATTCAGTAAAAAAATTCTTATAATTTTGCTACTGTTTAATTTTTTTATCGCTCAAAAAAATTTATTGTATACTTGGTCCCTTAATTTAGTTAATCTTTCAAGAATTTTTTAATAAAAATATTAATGTGACATGTTATCGATGATATGTCATGTTAACAATAATGTGATACTGATATTTTGATATAGTAGATGAAAATTAAATTGACAGTTGATGACAATTCTAATTTCATATTAGCATGTCAATGTTACGTGAGAACATTATCAATGTCATATCATAATATCCAACAAATTATCATATCATGTATCAGTATAGTAATGTCACATCATCATTAATATGTTATGTTAATAATTTTCGTTAAAAAGTTGATGATAGATTAATGATTGATCAAAATTGTTGAAATTCAAAATTTGGCGATCAAATGCTTAATTTTTTTTAGAGATTAAAATTGTACAATCATAAAGATCAGAAGTGAATTTAAGAAGAAAAAATAACTAATGAGTTAGTAATTAAATTTAGTGAGAAAATGTTTTTATTTTCTATCTAATTCTATTATTACAAAAAAATTCTAATGATTTTTTTATAAAAAAAATACATATAAATTGTTTCATCGTTAATTTTAATTCTTCTTATAGCAAAAGTTTGTGTGTTAAAATTAAAATAGAGCAATATATACAGAGAGAGCCTATCAAGTGATAATTATGCTTGTTTGTAAGAAATAAAAACTATAAATCTAAGTCATACATCTATGGATGATTAAGATTAAAAATTAGTTAGTAGTTATAATATGACATCTAAAACAAGTCATATTATTTTCTTTAAAAATTGACCATTCAAAAATAATTTATTTGTCTATATTTTAAATTTGCATTGCTCACAATAAAGAGTTAATGTGATAACTCTTCTAATTATGAAAAATAAGAACCACAAATTTGGACCATACAACAAAATGCGTTGGGTCAGTTGAACCAACTCGAATATTGATGAATGTATAGCTTGAAATTTTAATTTTGAGCTCAAATTAAATGTTGACCTATTTACCTCAATTTAATCATGTCCCGATCATGGCTTATCTTACAAAAATCTAGAAAAAAATTCAAGGCTTTCCCAGTCTTGGACTTCATAAATTTTAGAAGCCCGAATTAGAGCTCGAAATATAAACAATATATCATTTTTTAAATTAAAAGAATAGATTGTCAAATGCAATAAATATTGTATAATATAAAGAATTTATACTTGGAATATTGTCTCTAAGATATTAAATTTATGGAGAAGCGTATATCCTTCATAAATCTTATAAAGCAGTACTCAAAAGTCAGAACTAATGTCGTCCATTTGACGTAGACACCATATACAATAAGTAAAGAATTAAATCAATAAACATCTTAATTTCTACATCACCTTTATAAAAATTAACTTTAGTCCTATTGAATTTAGATATAGGTATTACTAATTTTAGTATTAGTTAAATGATATGTTAATATCATTACAAAACAATAATCAAGCTAATATAGTAAATCCGATCCATCATACACATATATGTAATGGAAACGACAGACTCTTAGTTTCTTAGTGATTGAATAACTATTTGAATCTTGGATAATTCATTATATCATTATGCAAGAAATCTAAATAATATACCATTTGGAGAGCTAGTGTCCATTTAAGGTGGGGTGCTTTGGTGCGGTGGCCTAATTAGGGCACTGGTCTATTGTGTTGGCCTACATGAACGTGTGATACTGTTTAATTGAAGGAGAGAAAAAAGGGCATGGAAATGGAATGTATTCACAATGATGTCCCAGAAAAAAAAAAAAAAAAAGAAAGAAAGAAAAAGCTAGGCCTTGCAACAATGGTTGGTGAGAGGCAACGCGCGCGAGACTTAAACTCTCACTTATTTGGAGGGTGTAAATCTGGTCATTACCTATCAACCTAAACTTTGTTGACTTTATAAAAAAAAACTAACCTTTGGTGGCACATATTGATCATTACTAGCTATATGTTTTTCACGTTTTAGTTTTTTTAAAAAATAAAAAGTTTGAAACTTTATATGTTTAATAAAGTCATTAATTTTAAGTTCATTGTTTAGACATTTACCTTTTTACTCAACGATATCAATTTCATTTGGAATGACAAAAGTATTCATTCTCGATCACACATCAAAGATCACGTATATGAATTAATGTGTAAATAAATTAACACATGATTGTTTCAATTTAATAAAGTAAAATGAGAATTATGAATCTTGAACCATGGAGCATTCCAATAAATTGTTGCACCTCTTAGTAGATGTTATAAATAATATAAATAATGGATATATTATGTGATGCTAATGGATTTCTTAACAAGTAAAAATATTGTAGGTGTAAAAAAAAGAAATAAAAATCGTATAAATTCAAGTGTTTTAAAACGACTTTTTTTGATGAAATTCTTTATTAAAATTGTTATTTCTTAATTATCTTATTTATATCATATATCTCACTAAGGTTCAAGTATATAAACCTTATATAAACTATGTCCTCATGCATATTATATATTGATACCACTGACCAAAAGATCAATCTTAATAATGTTTTTTTACAAACTCTTATAACTTTGAATGTTTATTAAAATTTATGTGCTCCCTTCAAATTTTATAAATCCATATAATCCTTTTAAGTCTTTTAAAATCTAAACATGAAAATCTTGATTTTAACAACTCTAAAAATAAAGTATTCATCATTAAATAGTCTTTTAAAATTCCCATTTTTGTGCCAAAAGATTCTTTTAAAATTCTAATTATTGTTTAGAATCATATTATATTATTTATTAGTATTTTTCGCTCATATGCTTATAATATATATTTTTCTCTGATCTGTTTCACGTAGTTT
>PYAF01000125.1:2148745-2169532 GCA_007407185.1 Glycine tomentella | reverse complement strand
TTATTAACAGATCTTGCTATTTTAAATTTCACAATTATAAAACGATTTTTTATCTTATTATAAATTATGAAATTCTACCTTTAAAGGATATTTATATTTTGTTTTTTTATATTATCGTAGTACAAGTCTTAATTTTGCACTCATTATTATATTTCAGGAAAATGGCTCTTAGAATTTTTTTTTAGAGTTTACATATTGATAGAGATAAAAAGAGAAAAAACTTTTTGTTTAAACACAAAATCAACACATCATTCTTGAGAGAGTTAAGTGAAAAATATAATTTGTGATGTGATGTCATAAAGACAAAAAGAAAATTAAGAGATATTAATAATTTTTTTATTTATAAATGTCCTAACATCATCATCATCCTATATTTTAAAAGTTACTCTATAGAGTGATGTGATACATTATTATAAGGGAGCAAAACTCAATTATGTACGAAATTAAATGGTCAAATATTATATAGAAACCAGTACTTTATGTAATATAAGAGAGAATGACAACAGTTATGTAGATGAAAATGATCAACTATTTTCTATGAAAAATAGTTTGTTGAGAAAAGTAAATTTCATCTCAATAATTTGTATGTATACAGTTTAGTTTATTATTTGAATATTAATATCATATATATACTATACTATAATATATAATTATTTTTTATTTTCTCATATATAAGCATATTTAAAAAATACATCTTAATAAAATAAAATACACCCTCATATTATTTTAAATTACATAATTAAAAGTATATTGCTTTTTGAGTTGGAGCAACCACACAATCAGATCACGATACTTTTGTTGATCAGGTACTTTAAATCCAGTTCTATGCCCATTTGCTCATAACAAAAAGTGAATGACTGTCGTGTTTTACGTAAATGTACTGACATTTCTCAGCCGAAAAACACCCTACAATTAATAAATCAATTCTAATTTTCTTATAGGTTTAAATATTCGTTCCCTAAAAAAATAGTATTTTTTGTTTTAGCTAGTCTCACCAATTCTTCACACATTTTTTTATCCTTCATTAATTTTGCGCTATCATTTTTAGTTCTTAGTGATAATATTGTTTTTTCCCCCTCAAGTTTTGACCTTCTAACCGTTTGAAGTACATAAGGAAAGATGCAGCACATAACATGGAAAATAAACTGAAGTTAATGAATTCCAGACAAAACTGCTTGTATATCAATATAACAAAATTGTAAATACGAGAATAGTGTAGAGTCAACTAAAAAGTGTCTGAATGGTAAGATTGGCAAAGGCAAGAACGGTTGGCACTTGGCATGCATGCACATGGAATACCAAACCAAACATACAAATCAAATAACGAAATTAACCTAGCTAGCTATAAGCACCATTCCCATGCATGGAGATGCCCAACCCGAATGCCTGTACGGGTAGCATTATTGTAGTCGCTAGAATATCAGCATGGCCCTATGAAGTTATATGTACATTTTGGATAATAATAGATTTAGCTATATTTCAGACGAATCCTCTCCTTACATCTTTGGAGCTACAATCAACTAAGCTTTCGGTTTGCTTGGACTGCTCGATGGCACGTGTTTGATTGGATGAACGCAACTCAGAAGAAAGATAGGTGAGAATTGTCATCCTCCTATTTGCCCTTTGTATATTTTCAAATCCCTATATTTGTTCATATTCACACCTTTTTTTTCAATTGGAGTACATTAGCATTATATAAAAAAAAAATTTAAGACAATAAAATATTTTAGGGATAAAATAGTAATTTAAAGTTTAATTAAAGAAAATAAAAAATATTTTTCTCAATTCTCTCCCTATCTCTCCCTACTTTTCCTTTGTGTATTAGCAAACTTGAAATCTAGCTAATAACCAAGATTCTTTCATTGGTCAATTGTCGGCATCACAAAATCAATTATTAGCTATTAATAGTGATCTAAGAATGTATTTTGTCTTAAACAATACTCAGTTGATCGTTGACATATTTAATTATGATTAAGTTCGAAGACAAGGGTGATTAATCAGTTTTCAATTGATCATTGGAGACTATCCAACTAGTTTGGCCATGTAGTTTGGTATAAAACACTTTCTTCTTAGATTTACCAATTACATGCAGATGATCACGACTATGCAATCGATTATGTATTAAAATGGCATTTTTTAAATAAGAGTTAAAGCGCAAAGAAGAGATCAAATAATTGAAAAAACATTGAGAATCTTATTAAAATCAAGAAAGTGTTTAAGATAAGGTACGTCGTTATCTCTGGACTAGAGAGATGAGTTGTTCATGACCATGAATGAACTAGAAATCGCAAGAAGAAACCCAAACATACCAAGAGGTTTTGGAATCCGAGCGAGGAACCTTTTTCAATTGTGATCTTTGGCTAAAGGATCATAAACAACACTTTTGCTTTTCAGAATTCTCAAAATCGCAAAAGAATAAAAAGACTAGAAACCTAGGGTCTAAAAGAGACTATTATAACAAAAGATTAAGTATAGCCAACGCATCCTGATCATGGCCTTGGTCGATCCAACAAGGCCATGATGGTTTTTGGATTCATATCTGCGTCGGGTCATGATCAATCCACCATGGCACAACATTGATGATGCCCAAGTTGATCATGACCATGATGGTTGAACAAGGTTGTGATGAATGGTTAGAGTCCGGCTCATCAGATTTTGACAAGTTTTTGAATCTTTTTTCTACAAATGCTCCCTGATTACTTGTTTAATAAAACTAACCGCAAACCATGAGTTCTACCAACAATTTATATCATAAATGCATGTAACAGGCCTAAAACTACAAATAAAAAGGTGATCTCAAAATCTAATTTATCAACCTTCTCAAACTTGAGCTTTGCTTGTTCTCAAGCAATTGTTCTAATTCTCATATCAAAATTAAGCAAATTTCCCCCAATCAAGTTTTATGTAACAGTCTAACAGAGTTCATTGTACTTCTTTAACAAAACATTCAACACTTCATGTCACATAGAATCTTAAGGAATCATTAGGCTTAGTTGTTTTTGCACAATAACCTCAATATGTTATTGATTCACTTTTCTCACAATCTCTGAGTGGTATCAAATATCAAGAAATACTCAATCACAATTCAAGACACTTATTCACAATTCTTTTAATCAATTAACTCAACTCTAATAGACACTAAAAAATTTCAAACAAGTGAGGCAATTCAGGTTGTAATGGGGTTAGACTTATAATGTGAGATAGATACTAAAAGGAATAAGCAACAAAGGACTTCAATAACAATTAACTAAAAGTTTAGGGGAACTTTTACCTTTTACTTTCACCAATCTTATTCACTTTGAACTTCACTCTTTTCCTCCTTCTCTTCTCTCTCTTATTGTAATTGGGTCAATTTTTTTTTTTGTTTTGAATAACTTTTTATCCCTTTTATTTGACTCAAGAGAGGAGGTTGAAGTTCACTTTGCCTTTAATTGTCCTCAATGAAATCAAAATAAAATACAAAATTGAAGCAAATGCTCAAATGAAAACAACAAAAGTATCGAAATAAGAAATTGAAAAAAAATACTAGAAACTAAAAAAAAAAAAAGAAAAAACCTCCTCAAGTCGGGGTGGATCATGAAAGAAGCAGTCTTGCAATGTAAGTGTTGTTGAACGTGTCTTAGATGTTGTCAAGGCAGTTTTGATTTTTAATTTGAATTAGTTATTGTGCTGTTAATAAATAAGACAATTTCAAATTTTAAATTAGTTTTTGATTCTATTTTAAATTAATAATTCCTAAAATAATGGAACATGGTCTTTTATTCAGTTATTTTAAATTATTTAAATATGAAGCTTATTCAATAAAAAATTATGTCAGTTGTTCCAAATTAAACTCGCGTTCCTCTCTATTATTTTTTCTTCTCTCCTACTTTTTTCCCTCAAATTAAAACAAACAATTGATATCTAGAGCTCTCTTCTTGAGAGACTTGTGAAATGGATGTTGAATCTAGTATCTCACAAATTGCTCCTCTTGTCTTTGATGGAGAGAGTTATGACCTTTGGAAGGTGAAAATGAAGTCCTACATGGAATCTTTTGATTTGTGGTATGTTGTGGAAGAGGATTATGAAGTGTCTTCACTGCCTGAAATCCTATCATGGCTCAAATAAAGCATCACCAGGAGAAAAAAACCAAGGCGAAGGAAATAACATGCCTATTTGCTGGTGTTTCTCAAACGATCTACACTAGGATCATGACCCTCAATTCACCCAAAGAAATTTGGGATTATTTAAAGAAAGAATATGAAGGGGATTAGCAGTTCGTGGCATGCAAGTGCTAAACCTGGTGAGGAATTTGAGGTGCAAAAGATGAAGGATCCAAGACAATTAAAGGGTACTCAAACAGATTGCTTGGCATCGCTAACAATGTTAGATTACTAAGCATTACATTTGCAAATTCCAAACTTGTTGAAAATTTTTTGGTTATAGTGCTTGAGAGATATGAAGCATCAATAACCACTTTGAAGATTACAAAGGATCTGTCCAAGATCTCTTTAATAGAGGTGATACATACCTTGCAAACCCAAGATCAAAGAAGATTGATGAAGGAAAAATCAACAGTTGAAGGAGCTTTACCAGCCAAGCACCAGAATGCGACCAAATACAAGAAAAACAAGAACTTTGATAGAACATGATCAATTTCAACATCAACCATTGCAAAAGGAAATTGGAAGAAATCTTATCCGTCTTGCCAACACTACGGAAAGAAAGGGCATCCTCCATCCAGATGTTGGAAAAGACATGATGCTAAGTGCAGTGAGTGTAATCAAATGAGGCATGGAGCTATTATTTGCAAAAATGGGAATCAACCACACAATGAAGCTGCAAAGGTTGTTGATCCGGAGAAGGAGTACCTGTTTGCTGCTATGTGTTTCTCTAGTATTGAATCAAGTCAAAATTGGCTTATTAACAGTGAGTTTACTAATCACATGACAAACAACAATGATTTATTCAAGGAACTAAGCAATATAAGCACATTGAAGGTTCAAGTTGGAGATGGAAAGTTCATCATTGTGAATGGAAAGAGAACTGTAGCAATCTCAACCAATAAAGGTACAAAATTCATTTTTGATGTGTTGTATGTTCCTAAAATTGATCAGAATTTGTTGAGTGTTAGACAACTAGTTGAGAAAGGTTATGAAGTGTTGTTCGAAAATAAAATTTGTTTGATTATAGATGCAGAAGACAAGGATATTCCCAAATTAAAAATGAGAGGAAAAAACTTTGCTTTAAATCCATTAAAGGAGGAACAAATTATTTTTCAATAAGAGAATATTACTAAATTGTCTCACAAAAGGCAGAAATTTGAAGAAAAATAAACAAATTCTAAAATAGCAGCCCCTAAGTCCCAAAGTAGTTCAACTAAAGAAAAATTTGTAGCTATTGCACAAGAGCATACAAACAAGAAGATACATTTGAAGGAGAAAGATGAAAGAATTGAGCAGAATGAGAAGTGTTTAAAGTCCTTGACTAAGAACCTGAAAGTTGAAAATGCCAACACTCAATCACATGTGAAAGAAGCAATAGTTTTTCAGCAATGTAAATAAACAAGTTGAATTTATGAAGAAGACGAGTTTACATCCTCCAACGCAAGGAGGAGTGTTGTTGAACGTGCCTTAAATGTTGTCAAGAGAGTTTTGATTATTAATTTGAATTGGTTAGTGCTGTTAGTGAATAAGTCAGTTTTAAATTTTAAATTAGTTTCTCGGTAGGCTAATCTTTTTATTCACCTATTCTAAATGCAGACGGTGGTGGCTGCTGCTGATCTTTTATTGCTCTCTGTTGATTCTCACGTCCCTTGGATGTGCCTTCACCAACCATACTGTAAATCTGTAATCACAAGAGATTGAAACAAGAAAAAAATGGGTGAGTAGAGAGAGAATATGAGAAACCATATAATCACATGTTTCCAGATCATCACAACTTTGATGGAAATGATCCAAGCCGTGATCAGCTGCCACCTTCTACCGAGATTAAGGAGAAAAAAGGTGTGGTCAAGTTGTTGGCGAAAGCAAAGGAATCAGAGTCGAGGAGCTATAGGGTTGTTGTTAATAGCTTCTACGAGCTTGAGAAGGTCTATGCAGATCATTCCAGGAACCTGCTTGGAAGAAAATCGTGGCATATTGGTCCCTTATCTCTTTGCAGCAAAGACAAGGAAGAGAAAGCACGTAGAGAAAAAGAGGCATCTATAGAGGAGCATGAGTGCCTACAATGGCTTGACACAAAGAAACCCAATTCAGTTGTTCACGTATGCTTTGGAAGCACAGTAAAGTTCAAAAGAGGGTGGGCGCCTCATGTGTTGATTCTTGAACACGAAGCAATTGGCGTGTTTGTGACTCATTGCAGATGGAATTCATCGTTGGAAGCAGTGATTGCAGGGGTTCCCATGATCAATTGGCCTATGGGTGCCGACCAAATTTTCAATGAGAAGTTGGTGACTGAGGTCCTTCAAATTGGGGTGCCAATTGGTGCTACAAAATTGGTTCGATTGGAGGGAGATAGTAATACATGTGATGCAGTGGAGGAGGCAGTGAAGAAGCCATTGAAATGAGGAACAGAACAAAGGTGCTTTCGCAGTTAGCTAAGCAGGGCATGAAAGGAGGAGGATCATCTTAAACTGATTTGGAAGCTTTAATTGAGGAGTTAAGTTCATTGAACCACTAATATACCCCGCAAGCCGCAACAACAGCTAATATGCATATGTTGAGTGCATTTCCATTGAGTATGTTGTTTTGCTATCTAAATTTCAACGATTTGAACTAAAATAGATTGAAGTCCTGTGAACTTAATAACTAATTATTAGATATGCTTTATACAACATAAGGTGAGTTTTGCTTCACTGTTACTGTTGTTACAGGGAGGATGTTGCAAAGTGTTCCAACCCAAGGTGGAGCTTCAAACTGTCGAGTTTGACATCCAAAGCTGAGCTCGCTTGTAACTTGTGTTCTTCTGCCTATTCTGGTGTGGTTTTGTCTTTCTTAATATTTTACAATTTACACCAATTATAAGAATAAGTATAACAGAGCATATTACAATACACAATTAATCATAAAAGCTGGCATTAGATGAGCATATTAAATAATTACAGTAGCAGAAGATAACCTTTTGCTACCAGTATATAAATTAAGCCAGTATAATATATAAAAACAGAAATATTCATAACATCATACATGAATTGAGTATATTATAATCTCAAGTTGGATAGAACTGAGTTTTCCCACATTTTAAAGTTAAAAATGTATGCTCATTTGGAATCAAAATATCAGGACATAAATACTGATTAGTCCAAATGACAAGCCAATATCTAGGTTAAGTTCATAAATAATTCTATCCTTGCCAATTCATTTGTTATGTTCAAATTTCTCAAATTAGTATATTAAAAAGTAGAAATTCGCTGTTCAAAGAAAAAACGAATTCTAGAAATGAGATATCAACTAGCCTAATGTGGTTTTCTCTTGAACCAAGAGGAGAAAACTGCAGGTTCTCTACAGCACATAGCACTCCACGCTTCACAAATTCTTGTAGTTGTGGTTCAGTTGTGCTTAAAACACCAAATAGGCGAATAGTGTGTGCACTAATAACTTGTTCCTAAGGCAATATGGGAATTTCCCAAATAACATGGCTGATACTCATTCTTTTAAGGCAAGATTATGGTCTCATAGACCGAATATGTCTAGTTCAATTGGTTAAACAAGGTGCTGAGTTGTTATAAACTCTCCTGGTACCTGTCTTCAATTCCTACGGATCAAAAATAGATTAAGGTCTCATAGAGCTCCCAAAGCAACGGCTAGAACCAAGTCCAAGGAAGAGTTTCTCCGTCAATGAAATGATGGAGTATCTTGAATGGGGATAGAATGCAGAGGTCTTTCTCTTAAGTTCAAGAAGTCATTAATTTCAAGAATGTTGTGCTTCAAAAATCAACAGAATCTGTTAAGGGGACAGACATATATTTCTCCCACCAGAAGAGGTGTTGACTGTTGAACTGAACATAGGACAAATTCATAAAGATATCTACCTCTCTATTCTCTTTAAACTATTATTACTCTCCATATTTCTGCCCCCGATATTGGCAATTTGCATATACATAGGTCGTGCGTGTGGGAATGTGAAGGCAAAATAGAAGGAAAATCATTGATAGTATGAACGACTTAAAGCTGCTACGTTGATTGTGTTCTAATTAGCTTCTAGAGTTTTAACATTGTATTCATAACTAACAATTCAACTTTTAGAATTCTATATACGAGATATCACTAGCCTAATGTGGTTTTCTCTTAGATCCGATTATACTAAAATGGATTGAAGTTTAGCTCATAGTCATATCTCATTAGAGGAAATTAAGGGAAACTTTTAAAATTAGAGAGGAGACAGTGTTATTTAAGCATCTATGCACACATCAGAACAAGCCTGTAAGCATGGGACAACATTTCTACAAACTGCTAAATATAAATCAGAAACAAGAACGATAGATCCAAAATAATCCCTAAAAGATGTTGTCATCTAATCCTCAAAATTGTATGTTGCTAAGTTAAGAGAAGAAAACGAAATAAGTAAATGATTATATCCGTATAATAAATGATTTTAGAAAGCTAAAAAAATATATGTAGCATGACCTTGAAATTACTACTTTACATACTTGAAAAGGTTACTGGTATAGTTGAGCCTAGAAGTTTTTTAAATAAAGATACAGACAGAGCGAGTCTAGACACAATAATTTTTCCATAGCATGATTTTATTTGGGACCAATTTTACTTAGCATGAATGCTAAATCAGTGATGGTACTGTTTTATTTGGGACTATTCAGAAACATTAATTGCACTTTATTTGTTGGTCACCTACGTGATGTAATTAGAAGATTGTTGGTTGCAATGTCTCATGCTCGGCTTGGTTTATATGCAATGTTGTTAAAACGTAGTGTCAACGCAGAAACGGTGGGGTGAGCAAAAACATAAAAATATGAAATGTAAATGAAACGTAAGAATTTACTACATATACAAAAATAAATAAATATCCAACATATATATAACTAAAACATACCAACACATAAGTTATCACAAATTTAAGTCCAAATACTAAGGAAATAAAATAAGTTCAAACTTAGTCATCATAATACATACTAAAATCAAGACACCAAGGTAATAAAATCATAAAAGAAATCAGCATCTCTAATTTAAGTCATTGGAGTCCAAGTCAATATCATCTTCTTCATCCCCTTCCCTACTATTTAATTCACCAATAAAATCGGGAATTTCCAAATCATTCAAGTTCCCTTCTTCTTCATTTGGATCATCCAAGCCAAGGGGATCTTGATCTTCTTCAACATTTTCCAAAAATTCTTCATATGTTGGTTCCACAATCCAATCATCATTTGACTCAATGTCATCAAAGTTATAATCAATTTGAGGAGACACTCTATGTTTTATCTTGCCTAATCTTGAGTTAGCCATCACAAAAACAACATTATTCATTGTCTCCTGCTTCAAACGATTTCTTTTCTTTGTGTGGACCTAAACAAAGAAAAGAAATAATTTAACACTAGACTAATATCATATTTTTGAAATAAAATGCAATTCATATTAAAATTATACCATCTCAAAAGCACTCCAATTTCGCTCGCATCCAGAGGAGCTACATGTCAAGCTAAGCACACGAATAGCAAATTTTTGGAGCTATGGAACACCATTACCATAAGATTCCCACCATGTTGCTGGACTATTGGTTTTAACTCCATCCATAGCAAATGTAGTCCCGAAAAGACCTTGACGATGCTTGAATTCCTCCATTTGCTCATCAATTTTTTTTCTACAGTTGCATCCGCCACCATCCTTTTTACACAATCATATAGTCCAACCTTTACTTCATAATCAACTTTCAATGTAGGAGAATAATGTTGTTTTGGGTTAAGGTAATAGCCTGTAGCATGCAAAGGCCTATGGAGTTGCCTTTCCCATCTTGCATCAATGACATCCCAAATAGGTTGATAACTAAAAAAGTGAAAAGATAACAATTGAATTAATTTTGAGTTAAAAATGTCTATAACATTGAATTAAACAAATTAATTGATAACTTACAATGTAGGTTTTTTTTTTTTTTTTTTTTGAAATCCGCTTCAATTTTCTCCTTGGCACAATCCATTGTTTCATAAATAGAGCCCATGGCTGCATCATCTGAATCAACCAATTGAAGCACTTCAATCAAAGGAAGTGCCCCTATCAAACAAATCTCAACCCTTTTCCAAAAGTTTTTGTCCATCACTACATTTTCAATAAGCTTTCCATCTGTTGACTTTGCATATTTGTTATTCCTCCACTCATCTGACATGAACATTCTTTTTACAGGAAGTTTGTGGTCATGGAGGCATTTCAAAGTCAAATAGGATGTGGAAAAGCGAGTCATGGCGGGTCTAATCAAATCTTTGCCAATAGTGAAGCTGTGCAATATTGGAATGAGAGATGTTCTTGAATATATATAAGTTGTAATTTTTTCCCCTTGTAAATTGTGTCTTTATGGATGGGTATTTTCTTCTCTAAATCTTCTAGCATCAAATCAATGCAATGAGCAGCACAAAATGTCCAATATATTTTCTTTCTTTTCTCCATCAACAAAGCCCCAGCTGCTTTATAATTTGCAACGTTGTCTATCACAACTTGGACAACATTTTTTTCACTAACCTCCTGTACCACTTGATCAATCATCTTAAAAGTCTTGCTAGCTGTTTTGGTGATATGAGATGCATCAATGGACTTAAGAAACACAATTCCCATAGAGTTATGCACACAAAAATTGATTATTGTTCTTCTTCTTTTATCAGTCCACCCATCAGTCATTATTGTGCATCCAGTTTTCTTCCATAGAGCCTTATGTGTATCAACAACAGCCATTGTTGTAACACCCCGTGTGCACCCGATGTATTAACATTATGATTATTATCAGATTAGCGCTTAAACACATTAATTAAAAACTTTTCGAGGAAGCATAAATCAAAACCATATTCCTTGATTACATTATGTATGAGATATCAAACATCTCATCACAAGCCTAAGATAAGCCCCTGCTAATCCAGATCATACAATCATAACCATAGGCAGATAACATACAATATCTCAAAGATATAAACAGGAGGAAACATGATTACATAACATAAACTGGTTATGTACAAAATACATCATCTGACACTCGAAGTGTCTATACAAAAGAATAAGCACCCACGTGCTTCTGATCCCAATGATCCTTCCTCACACGAGAGCATACATACATAATCATGTACAAAACAAAGGCTACATGTGCACACACATGCCTTCCCTCTACAGGGGTACAAAACATCAAAGCTGAGCCAAGCTCCAAGCTCTCCACTGCTGTCTCACAGCCAAGCAGGTACCGTCTCTACTGGGGCCTCCCGCCTTGAGACCGCTCCTCTCTACCAGAAGCATCACCTGAAATAACATAAGCCCCACACGAGGTGAGATAAACATCTCAGTAAGCTCAGGGTTCTTGGAGGCATCTCCTCCACCCTGGCTCACTCACCATGACACAAGTCATCAGGGTATCACAACAAACTGGCCTCCCGACCCTCATAACAATACAAGCAAGCTATCTAGCTCTATGTACGGCGGATCGAGTCAACGCCGACCTCAGTGTGAAACCGGAATTCACACCCGTGCCATCCCATCGGGAGCTACCCCTTACGCATGGACGCACGTATATGGTACCTCCGAGAATAGGCAATCAACCGCGACGGGACACACCTATCTCTTGGTCTTAGGGGATCATCATCACCTCGGGATCCAATCAACCATGAGCAAACCAAACTAGGAGGTGCGCTCTACTCCTAGGGAGGTCCATATATATCTAACTAGCCAGAAGATCTAATAACAGGCTTCATACATATCTCAAGCATAGATACAAGCATATATCATCATGAGTATGCAACAACCAATAATGCATGTATCATGAATGTAACCACTACTCCCTCGGAGTATGGTGGAGCACAAGCAAGTGGGAAACATCCCCAAGGGACCAAGAACTTACCTGGCAAAGCCGAGCTTTGCGGTTCTTCCCTTGCTCCGTGGCCTACGCCACTGACACCCGCGGTGTCACGCCCTAAACAAGGCATACAAATATGTATTAAACATCCACACAGCCATACAAGACATACAAGCATAACACGATTCTCAACCGCTTCAATGAAAGGAATCACAATCCTTTCCAAAACCACAAGGTCGTCTAACCTAAGGTTCATCAAGGCTCAACACTCAAAGCCATATCATAGACCCTCGATGGTCTACCTCATGCCCACACGACACTTGAGTCATCACAAGACTCAATGCAAGCCAACATTAAGAGCTCAAAGCTCTACTTAAGCCCAAGGCTCAATGGCTCACACATGGCTTGAACGGTTCTTTCACACACAAACACCGTTCCAATAGCCTCCCAAGGCCATCAAAGCCATAAACCAAGGCTCTTGCATGTCAAAACACAGCCAAGCAACTCAGCATATCACTATACATGCATCACATAGAGCCAAGAAATCAAAGTTCACTAAACTCACAATTGAGAGCTAATCCTACATCCTCACAACATTCTAAACACATGTTTCCAAAGGACCCAAGGCTAATACTAGCTTTATCACAAGTGGGTCACTATTCACCCAAAACCCCAACTCACAAATCAAGCGGTGAATCTCGAGTTTCTTACCTCAAAGATGGCAAGGGAGGCCCAAGGACGACTCCCCCTAGCTTGGGTAACCACGAATCGCCGCCGTTCCTCGCTAAACTCGAGTTCTACGAACTTCCCTTGAGAAAGGGATTCTCAAAATGAGTGGGTTGAAGGGAGAATGAGGAAGGATTCAAGCTCTACAAGTGTTTTCCATCACAAAAGGTGTTTAAGGGACTTGTTTTGGTGAACTATGGTGAAGGAATGAAGCTTGGAGCTTCAACAATGGAGGTGGGGTGCTGGAGAAAGAAGAAAACCAAGTTTTCCTTCTGAAAATCGCGACCCAGCCTTTTTATAGTGGTCCTGTCAGAGCTGCCGCGCTGATCGCGCCACTCTGACGTTGATCGCGCCAGCTGCAAGTGACCACGGCGCCATCCGCACCAACCCCGCGCCCAGAGAGCCAACCTCCAGAACCTCTGGCGCCAAGAGTGCCAACTCCCGCGCCAAGAGCGCCAACATCCAGGGACTATGGCGCCTCTAGCGCTAGAACCCACGCCAAGAGCGCAAATATCCAGAGACTCTGGCGTTGACCGCGCCACAATGGCGCCACTCACGCCAACTGGAAAGAAGAACAGGTCTTCTGGGTGGTCTGGCGCCACCCGCGCCAGCCTGGCGCCCCAGGCGTCAACCACCAGGACCTTTGGCGCTGGAAGCGCCACTCCCGCGCCAAGAGCGCGACACTCTAGATACTGTGGCGCCAAGAGCGCCAACTTGGCGCCAGGAGTGCCACACCTCAAAAACATGGCGCTGATCGCGCCACCCTGGCGCCAAGAGCGCCATAGTTATGCAGAAGGATTCTGCAGAATCCAACGCCGTACGCGCTGGGACTCAGGGTTATTATAATTGTCATATCACATTTTTGCTTTAAGTATTTTACTTTGCACTCATGATAAGATGGTGGCTTGAAACTCGGTCCATGCTTGGCAATTGATTCACACATCTTTTTGAAATCATCGATATTCATAAAATTGAAAGAAATTCCATTGTTATACATAGCAGTACAAATGTCAAGACATGCCTCCTCCCTTAATTTCTTCTTGAATATGGTGTTGAGGGTTACTGGAATAAATGTTCTACTTTTCTTGAAAATATCGAAGCCACCACTAGCACCACTAATAGCTTCCTCTTGTACTTCTTGCGCATTGCACTCCAAATTTTTTTACAATTGATTTTCTTGTTGTGCTCCAATAAGAAGATTCAACATCTCTATTTTTACTTCCTCTGGCACCGCTATACATGGTTCAACATCTTTAGATATTCCAGCCAAATGGTGCTTCACACGAAAAACCCCAGTAGACATTACTTTGGGACAATACTTGCATTTAAGCTTTTTTGTTCTCGGAACTTCAATTGAATGCTTCCATCCAGGATCTTGCTTATTTCCAGGAGCATTTCTAGGCAATCTCTTCCTTCCAAGAGTAGTGTTACTCACACTTACAGAAGTCGCAGTGTTACTACTACTACCAACAACACTTGATGAAGCCATATGATTTCAAACTATATTTAATCAAATTTCAAAGAAATAATCTCAGCCAAAAAACAATAGATAAAAAATCAATCAATTGGCAGAAAAAAATGCATGCATATGTATTCAAAATGGGAAATGCAACCTGAACCAGCAAGCACAGCTGGTTCAGGTTGATTCAGATGATGCAACCGTGGGCTCTATTTATGAAGCAATGGAAAATGCAACCTAAACCAGCAAGCACAAAGTGTCCAATATATATATATATATATATATATATATATATATATATATAGATCCCTTCGATTGACAGCAAGCATAGCTACAAAAAATGCAACCTTGAAGTATCATTTGACAGCACAATAGTAACACTACAACTCGGGAAAAGAAATCTGTGTTTCCTCCTCCCTTCGTTTGATAGTAGTGAGTAGTACAACCAAAATAAATAATACATCAGAGACCATTAAAAAAGGGGGAAGAAAGAAATGGGTCAAAAGTCACAAAAAAAGGGTAGAAAAAAAGAAAAGAAAAAAGAAGAATAGATGAAGCCTGAAGAGTGAAGGCACCTACCTGATGATGAAGATGCAGTGCCAAGAAAGGAGAGAGAGCCCAGCATACGAAGAAGGAAGAACGAAGATGCAGCACACCAACAGTCGCATAAAGGAGGAGAAGTTGTCGGTGTCGTAAAAAAAGCTTAAATGAGATGTTTTTATTGCTTTTTTTTAAAAAAAAAACTCAGTCAACTCGGTAAACTCACCAAGTCAATCGAGTTTACCGAGTTGACTCGTCGTTTCAACCTATTTGCTTCAAAAACCGTTTCAGGATGCGTTTCAACACGATTTTGAAGACAGAAACGTAGAATCGTCCGTTTTAACCGTTTTAACACTACGTTTTAACAACCATGTTTATATGTCTTTTGTTGTTGTTCCCTATTTGAACAATGCTATGAGTTGAAACCTACAATATCAAAATTCAAGTTGAGCAAGGTTCATCAAGATCAACTCTAGTTCTAAATCATATACCATCACTTTTCATGCATAATGATTTTTCTTTTAATCTTCCTCTGCCCCCGGCTTCCCTCATAATAGTTGAATCTGATTATTTGACCAAAACCCAATTGATTCATCATAATTGATATACTATTTTCTTATTATATTATTTAAAAAGATCAAACTCGTAACCACTTGGCCACAAGGGATCTAATATTCTAATACCATGTTTAGTAAAGTCACAAAATGGTTTTATATTTAAAAAATATTAATTCCATTGTTTCTATTTGTCATACCCTAATTCTGTCCAGATACAAAGAAGATAACAAAAAAAAAGTGACAAAGAGCAAAAAAGAAAAGAAAAAAAAAAGAGTCACACGACCCATTAGGTCAAAAGAAGCCACTGATAAAAGGCACTAAGGAAAGCAACAGTAGAGGGGAATTAATTGCGGAGAGAGTGAAGGCACGAATCCTAGAAGGCAAAGAGGAACTAATTCGGCAGTGCCATTTGGCTTCACATCAGAGGAATCAGTAGGGGTCTCTCAGCTTGTCTTTTCGGCCACCACCGCAACCACCATCGAGCCGCGATCACCTCAGACCGCCCTCATGCCGCCGAGCCTCGTGCTTGGTGGTATTAAGGGGGCTTCGCCACCCAACGTGGTGGTTTCCCATGTTTTTTCGCGCAACTACCATGACTGTTATGTCCAACAGCGAAAAGGAGGGTTGTGTTGGGTTGCCCTAACCTGGTATCAACCCTTAAATTTTTTTTTACTTTTTGCACCCCACATTTCATAAATACACCCTAACTTTAGACTTAACTCATTTAGAAACCAATTAAATAATGTTTTTTGCAGCCCACATTTTCATAAACACACCCCCTAACTTTGGACTTAACTTGTTCAGAAACCAATTAAATAATGCTTTTGCATCTCAAGTTTTCATAAATACACCCCCTAACTTTGGACTTGACTAATTCAGAAACCAATTAAATAATGTTGTTGGGCTTGGCCCAGTTAGCTATTAGGGCTTGACCCACTTTAAAGAAATAAATAATGTTATTTACAGTCCATATTTTCATAACTGCACACGTCTTAGCTGTTGGGCCTAGCCCACTTTGACAAAACATGTGATGCTATTTGCACCTCCAATTTCATAATTGCACACCTCTTACCTGTTGGGCTTGGCCCACTTTGAAACAAAACACGTAATGATATTTACATCCCGATATTCTTAAATGCACCCTTTATCTATTGGGTCTGGCCCATTTTGTAATTAAATAAGCACTGTTGGTTGTAACCCCCTTTCTTCCTATATGCACCCTCTAATTACTAAGTGTACTCCCCACTTCTATGCTATCCCTTTCTATTTCCATTTGATTCATTTGATTACATAATGTTACGTCAATTATTCATTTATTTTTGTATTAATATCTTTAGTATGTGCTTATGTTTCGTGCACTTTATGCTGGGTCTTCGACTCGCTTGGTGGTGTTTCAATAACACGTGGATAGATTTTGTGAATATTATGTTGGGTCCCCGACTTGCTTGATTTCATAAAGTTTACCGAAATTCAAAATCTTTTCTAAAAAACCAAAAAAACTTCAAATAAAGGATCACTCAATTCTCCGTTTTTCTCAAAAATTACATATTAGTTGAGATTGCTTCAAGGTCCAATGCCTTAACCGATTCTCTCTGCTTTTTCTTCAGATTCAATGTCGTTTCAAGGTTCAACGCCTTAACGACTATTTTCAATGCAATTGAAACAAATCTTTCAAAAAAATAAAATTAACCCAATCAAGTTGTTTTCTAAAAAGAACTACGTAAGTCTGATTTCCTCATTGCACTTGGGAATAAGTAAGAGCGAGGGCAAACCCCTTGTTGACCTAAAAAACCAAAAAAAAAATATAAAATCTTCTCTTTCCTAAAAATAAAAATTTGATTTCTTTTTCTGAATAAACAAAAATAAAAACATAATGCATGTTCTTAAGGGAAAATAAGTAATTAAAAAGTCATTTTATTTTTAGCACACTCGATTAAAGGCTGTCGTCTTCGTGACGGACGTGTGGGGTGCTAACACCTTCTCCTTGCATAAACAACTCTCGAACTCTTTTTCTCTAAAATCGTAGACCATGTCTTATTTTTTTGTTTTTTTTATGTTTTTTTTAAATAAACGTTGGTGACGACTCCCCTCAAGTTTTTCTTTTTAGAAAGGCTCTTTATCTTTTTCTTTTCATTGTCGTCTCGTCGTGGCTAGGCAGGTTGCGACACTATTTATAAGACTCAATCTGTAATATTTCTTATATTAATTAATTTTAGACTAAAAATACTCTTTATTAAAAGAAAAGAATATATTATCAAATCATTAGAAGAGAGTGAAGTATTAATGATAATGATAATCTTAATATATATATATATATAAATTTAAAATAAATTAATTATTTTCATTAATATTAACAAATTAAGAAATTAAATCCTAGTAACAGAGGGGATATATAACGTATTATGTGGTTCTGAACAACCACAGTTAGTCTAATGACCAATCAAACGTTTATTTTTCAAAGCAAATGAAAGTCATTTCTTAAGTTGCCTCAAGCACCCAGGTCCATATAGTTCAAAGCATCATGAAGCAGCTTCCTTTCAATCAATAATTCTACTATCTTTTTGCAAATATAATTCCCATATATCAACCACAATCAAAACATATTTAAGTCGAATTTCAATTTACACATCTCACTTGGTATAAAATTAAATGAATGGCAATCAATGCCAACACCACATCTATTTTTTCAGTAGAAGTTCTAACAATTTTCAGTCCTTATATCTTCAGCTAGAAATAAATAAATAAAAATGTAAAGGGCCATTTATCCTGCTTGACTAATTTTCTTTTGCTCAGCAAAATTTTCACTTGTAAGTATATTTATATTTCTATTTAGATAGAAGTATTAATATGTTTTTTAATTATAAGTATATACTAATATATATTTATATAAATAAATTTGAGTTAATAATATCATTAATAATATATATATACACCAACAAATCATTGATATGAGTGATACTAAATTTAGTTTCTTTAAATAAGATCGTTGGAGTCGTTTGAATAGAAAAAATGTTACTAGCGGGAAAAAAAAAATATTTGATAGATAAAAATGCAATTAAATCGAATTCTTCCATTCACGTTTATTTCATTTCATTTAGTGCTTATTTTTAATTCAGAAAAATGTACTATTAATTTCCACTATAAATAATGAGTTTGGGAAGATATGAAACCATTTTTTTATTCAAATATTTAACATGCATTTTTCCTTGACAATTCACATAAATTAATGTAACCTAACTTATATTCTTGTTAATGATTGTCAAGGGAATTTGTCTGATTTGATTAGTTGGTTGAGTAGAATAAGTGAGGTATCAAATTTTTTATTTGAGTGACTAATCAAAATTTATGTAAGAATTTAATCATGTCAATTAAAAATTACATTAATTAAATATGAATAATAAAAATTAAGTGTCAAATTACATATAAATTAAGTATAAGAAGTAAAAGTATAATTAAATTTAAAAAATCAATCCAACAACCTTTGAACGTACTAAAATATTGAAAATGATTAGGTCAATTTAAGCCCGCGGGTATCACTAGTTGGTACGTATAGGCCTTCAGGTTACAAAATAAGCCCCTACATGGCTATACCGACAGATCCTCTCTCAAATTTACATATTTGATTTAATGTTGAAAAATTAATTGAGTTTAAAATTACATATTTGATTTAATGTTGAAAAATTAATTGAGTTTAAAATTAATATTTATTTTAGTAAATTATCATAATTAGGATATTTGACTTCCAAAAAAAACTTTAATATCTTTTCACAAATTTAAATCATTTTGACTATGAAACTAATCCTAATTCCAAATTTAAATAATCACATTTGACATATATAGTCCCTCCCAAAAAATATATTCTACATTACATCAAAATAATTTTGAGTTAATGTAAATTTAGTCAACTTTTGAGTTGTATATAAAAATTAATATTTAATTTTATTTTTAAATTAAAACATTCAGACATAAATTACTTCATTTGAAAAGTAATTTTAACCAAAATTAAGTTTTATAAAATCATTTTTAATTTAAATAACTTTTACATATATAAATACATTAATTCTTCTCGGAGAAAGAAAACTCAAATAATAAAAAAAATATTCAATATGCAATGAAATAAGCAGAAAGTACTGTATAGTTGGGTAAATTATGATTAGTTTAGAGATTCATACAGCTGAAATTTCTGCATCAAGCACGATTGAAACTAGTGCTTAAAAGACTTGACTCTTCCACTTAGCTGATCGTTGGTCCTAGTTAGATTTTTTAATTTGTCACATATTATATAACCTCGAGAAAATATTGATAAAAACAAAGTTTCAGAATTAGTTGACATGAATATTAGTCAGCACTTCTGCTCTGGAGTGCTTGTGGCAATAATAATTAATATCTATATCTATGAAGTACTTAAAAAAAATTAGGTACCCAATGTCCCAAAGTCTCCATAGTCCATACTATACAGAGGAATATATCTATATTTATATATAAAAATAATTTTTAGGCCACTACAAAAGTAGGTTGTAGACATAAGTCTTAGTATGTCATGAGTGGCTCCTCGTAGGTAAATAGGTGTACAAATTCATACATAAAAGACTTCAAACAAAACTTGAGTGTTATCGATATATATTTCCATTTTTTATTTTTTCTAATACATTTTATTTTTATTTTTAAAAATACTTTATTTTTTAGCATTTTTTCTCTCACTCTTTCTTTTATTAAAAAAAATCAAGTATTACATAGATTTTAATGCTAATAATTAACAAAAACAAACAAAAAATTACTTTCGAATAATTTATTTTTTCTATAAAAAGAATAGATCATTTCCTTTTTATCTGAAACTATAGGTGTTCATTACATGTTATAACTTCTTTTCCAGCATGTTACAACTTTCTTCTTTCATGCAATTATTGAAAAATCTATTTCTTCAAAAAAAATAAAAATAAAAAATTACTGTATATCATTAAATTAAACTTATTAAACAGAGTTTATTGATTTTTTTCTAAATTAAATCATATTTTTTATATTAACTAAGTTACATCTTATTAAATCATTCGATGATATTAAAAGTATTAGAAATGTATCAACTGATGCATGTCGAGAGAGTTATGTCTCATTTTATGAAAGAAAAATATTCAAATGAAAGTGAGTATAAGAGAAAATTAAAATGAATAATGGAGGCTCACAAGATAATTTACACTGTTATATAGAGAGAGGGATGTATAAATTTTTAATTGGAGTGAAATTTTGGTTAGTAAACACATAGATATCATTTTTTACTGCACATATATATCATTTAGTATACATATTTAATGTTTGTTATTAATCAATTAAAATATTAGCGTAAGACAACTTAAAAAATTTATATAATATTTTTTGTTAAATAAATATTATTTTTATTTTAAAATATCTAGTTTAATTGATTAAACAAAAGTGTACGAATTATAGTAAACCTTTTGGTTCTTGAATCTCATTCTTATGAATAAAAAAATAATATATTAATTGATAAAAACAAGCTTAATATCGACATTTTTT
>PYAF01000125.1:2120676-2148645 GCA_007407185.1 Glycine tomentella | reverse complement strand
TTTAAATATATTATAAATATACAAAATAATAATTTTGATTAAATTCTTATTTTACATGCATTTTTAACGAAGTATTTTATATGTATTTAGGTGAGTATAATGAATTTGATAGTTTTTAATTGTGTAGAAAGGAATAAAAAGAAAATAAAAAGATATAAAACAAATCTCATAATAAATAGTATTTTAATAATTTAATTTTTAGTGATGTCGTGTGATCTGTATAATTAATTCTTTAATCAGATTAAATTATTATTATTATTATCACCTTTTATTTGAATAAAAATGTTTTTTTTACCTTTTTTTCCTTTTAACTTATTTTATTTGATATATACAAATATTTTATATAAATATTATTATCATATATTTTCTTTTTTTATTAAAAAAAAAAAGCTTGAAGAGATAATAATTTGCTTAACTATTTGTGCAATCAAGATATCGTAGAACATCGCAAATCATGTCAGTCCTCTGTCTTTGGTCTCTCAAACGGGACAAAGTATTTCACGAGTCTAATAATATTTTTTCTCCCCGTAGCTAAATAATTTGACAGCTGGATCCCTGTAGCATTTGAATCCTTAGTTGTGGCATTGATTTTATACGTTTTATATTATACTAGTATGGATAGCATTATCTACACATAAAAAATTAAATATAGTTTTACAATTTTCAATTTGCAAGTTCTCTTATTCAGTGATTTAAAAAGTTTTTCTCATTTGCATATAATTGCATAAGAAAGTACTTTAAAATTATCAATTCAGGTACAATGAATATTATTATTAAATATTTAATTATATTTACCCAAAGAGATTTGTTAACATAAATTTATTTATATTTAGAAAACCTCATATATAATTCAATTCAAATACTGTCTCTCTCTTCATTATCCATACGATGTAGCAAGGAAGATTATTCACCTTATATTTGGAAACTGAGTTGGCAGAATTAAATGAATGGCAATGCATGCCTATGAGGAACTGAAATTATTTGATAGGTTATCTCTCGGGAAAATCTGTTGTGGTTTAAGGCTTAGTTTGTTGGTACAGTATCTTAAACAGAGTTGTGTGCCTGGAAGTTCTAGAACGTTAGGCAAAATCATTAGACATAATTAACATAATATATTATTAGTTTTTTATGTTATTTTTTTTCTTTCAAGAAATGTGAAAACATTCATTAAACATTTATAATTACGTAATTTTAACATTTTATTCTAATAAATAAAATGGATAACTCAAGCATAATTATGAAATTTAGTTCGATTTGACCAATTGACAATTCCTATTAAGATTAGGTGGCGTAACCAGTCAATTCCACTATTAAATCGGTCAAGAAATTGGCTTGGGATAATCCGATCAAGCCTGACCGATTAGGTCACCAGATTTCGGTTGGACGAGTCTAGCCTGACATGTTTTACAAAAACAAAATTGTTAATTTTGGATTCTTTTTTATAAAAAAAATTAGGTTTTGGATTTTGAATTATTATCAATTATTATTTTAGATTTTGGAATATAGATGAATTTTTCTTACTCAAATAATGTTAGTTATATATAATAAATACATATATAATTTTAAAATTTTAATATATATCGGATCAAATTGGGTCAATTACTGACCCACCATTTGGACCACTAACCCATTAACTCGACTAACTGAATGACTGGACCGAATTTCACAATTATGAACTAAAGTACTCTATTTGTCTCAAAATAATTATTCTCTAATTATTTTTCATAAACTAAAAAATAATAATAAATAGATAAAAAAATAATTTTACAAAATTAAACCTACATTATCACTAAATCATTTTTAAATTTTGTAGTTCATTATTAATATTTTTTTAAAGATTAATTTATCATTAATAGATAAGAGATATAAGAAAAAATAATTAATGTTACATTAAAAAAATAAAAAATAATTTTTTAACATGAAAATTATAATAAAACGAAGGAACTAGCATCATTGATTTAATATACAATGTAAATAATTTTAATTTTTTAAAAAATTACTTCTAACAATAACAAGTATTACTAATTATACTCTATAATTAGTACATACATTTGAAAAAAAATATTTTGATATATTTTAAAATTTAAAATTAGTGTTAAAAAAATTTGGCACTTATCTTAATCATTTCAATTTTAAAAGTGAAACAATATCATCAATACGAATATTCACTAAATCTTAAAAATATTCCTCCTGGTAGCTAGCAATAGTTAAACCTTTTCTTAATTATGCACCAGTTTTGTTTTTCTTAATTACCCAACGACATGGATAGATCTTGGGGAAAAAAATATTTAGCATTCACCTAACAACAAACTATAATGCTAATTAATTAAGCAGTGGCTCAACAAAAACAAGTAGAACATAGTTTTTTTAGAGGAAAGTAGAACATAGTTAGCATAATATATTTTTCTTTTCTATATTTTTTTATTTTGAAATATTTAATGAAAATTGTACTTAACTATGAAGTTTCCTAACATCGTTTTGAAGCTTCAATGATTGAATGTTTTATATTGGTGGCCTTCCATCCACAATATTATCCATAGTCATATCAACAATTTCTCATTTCTCCAGAGTAACATGCTACTAAAGGCACTATCTTCATCACTCAATCAGTTGTTTGATTAAATGAAAACACAAGTCAGTGAAGCTTTCACAGTGATCTAAAAGAGGTTTTCACTTTACTCCATAATATATAACAGCTTTTGCCAACAAGCCTGACTTGTTCCACATCCAACAAATAAATGCTGCAACATGTTTCAAATTTCAAGCCCATTTTCACAGAATAACACCACCTCTGTTTTGCAGCTTAACTCTTGAGGAGGGGATAACATCCCTACAAACTCTCCATATAAAAAAAACTTCACCTTCTGAGGGACTTTTCATGTTGCAGAATTAGATTTTCCTAACACCTTTTTGAAGCTTCAATTATAGAATGTCTTAATATATTGGTGGCCTTCCATCCACAACGCTTTCTATTACTTTAGATCATGAAGCTCCTTTAAATTGACGTGATGTTATGACTACTCTATCAATCAAATTAATTCTTACAAGGTCCTCGATAAATTTGACAATTTAATTCAAATTAATCAAAATGATTTAGATTGGTTTACAATATTTACTAATGCTAAATATATTGCAAAATATTCCAGAAAATAAAATTATGAGTCAAATCTAATCTATTGTGGTGGTTGCACTGTTTTTCTTTTTTCTTTTGGTAGTATTTGGCTCATAAAAAGATGGAGAACGTGTCAACTTGGCGACCCACCCGAGCACGACAAATCATCGTCCTTCAAGGAAAGTGAAAGCTTAACCACAGCTTCTCACTGAGAGTGTGAGTGAAGAAGAATATCTTCAGCTTCATCAAATCCAAGCCCCCCTTGACTTTTCTCCCTCCACATGCCAATAATCTTCCACACACACGATAATATACGATAATATATATATATATATATATATATATATATATATATATATATATATATATATATCCCGCAAATAACAACTCGAGAATAAACCCCTTTCACTTCTCATTCAACACCATGGCAAGAAAAACCAACTCCATTTTCTTCACCTTCTTATTATGCTCTTGGGTGGTGGTAGTAGTAGCCCAAGAGGTAGCAATAGCAAAATCCGAGAGTGAAGCATTAGGGGAACCAGAAATAGAAAAAAGAGAAACACTTGAAATCATCATTGGTGGTGGTAGTTCCCCTGCTCCTTCTCCTTCTCCATCTTCCCCTGCATATTGCCCACCTCCTCCACCAAAACCACTGAGCCGGTTAGAAAAAGCGCGCCGAGTGCTTCTCAAGTTCAAAACCCTAATCGATGATCCAGACTGTTACACGCAAAGCTGGAACGAGAACACCGACACGTGTGACTTCAAAGGGGTACGATGCGCCACATATCCAAATTCAACAGAGCGAGCAGTGGCTGGACTTGACCTAAACGGAGCAAAACTCGCCACTAAAAACGGTTGCAATTTGCCCCTTACGGGTCTCGTCGACAGCATACCCGAGTTAACATTCTTCCACGTTAACTCCAACAACTTCTCCTTCACCGGTGGCTTCCCCAACAACATCACCACCTTCCCTTTCTTCTTCGAGCTTGACCTAAGTAACAACAAAGTCAGTGGCCAGTTCCCCACGCAAGCGATCCAGAACAACCAGTTAGTCTTCTTGGACATCAGGTTCAACCAGCTTACCGGGCCGATAAATTCGAAACTCTTCGAGAGGGACCTTGACGTGATCTTTGTCAACAACAACCAGTTCACGGGGTGCCTCCCGGAGAATTTCGGGTCCACACCGGCCCGGTACCTCACATTTGCCAACAACAGACTCTCCGGATCGCTACCGAAGAGTCTCGGCTATGCGCCGAATCTCAATGAGGTGCTCTTCTTGGGGAACCAGTTCGAAGGGTGTCTGCCCTTCGAAATAGGTTACCTCAAGAAGGCCATCGTGTTTGACGTAAGCAAAAATCTCTTGACCGGCCCAATCCCGCTCTCCTTCGGATGCTTGAAGAGCATTCAGTTTCTTAATTTGGCGCATAACAAGCTCTACGGTTGTGTTCCGGACAACCTTTGTCAAATTCCTTCTATCCGGAACAATGGGAATCTCTCTTTGGCGGATAATTATTTCAAGGAAATTGGACCTTCGTGTTGGAGTTTGATCAAGTCCAAGGTTTTGGATGTGTCAAGAAACTGCATTCCGGGGCTTCCAGACCAAAAATCACCCAAGGAATGCTACCAGTTTTACAAAACAAAGAAGACATGCCCCAACCAGAATTCATTTTACTACGTCCCGTGTAAATCCCACTGGGGGACACAGAGCAAGCCCACTGGTCCACCTTCTGAGCCTGTGACTTACAACACTCTTAAACCACATCGTTTGAGATTGTGATGATCAGATTGCTCATATTAGTCCTTTGTGGGGGACTTTGTGTTTGTGTTGGGTTTCATATTATTATTATTATTTTTTGTTTCTCATATATCTTACCTGTTTGAGACATCACCAAACACTAGATGTGGATATCTCGAGGAATTTGAATCTTGATTCACTCGGGTTCATATTATTAATGTGATTATATTTGTATATTTCTCTTTCATGATTAGCTGTTGTTATTTTGTATTTATCTATGCCCATGAATAAGTACTGTCGTGGAATTGGGCATCTTGACTATGACAAGTTTGGTGTCATTCAAATGTAATTTCCCTAAGTCGTCGAATAAAATTGGTATTATATATATTTGGATGAAGGGTAGTGTTAAATATGTGATCTTTCAAATCGAATTTTGTTTGTTTCGGGTCGATCACATGATGGAATGATGAGTCTTGCTAAAAGCAAATTCAAATGGTAAAGTTGCCTTGTCTTTCACTAACTCTCTTTTTTGGTACACTACAACTTCATTTTTCTTTGTTCTTTGTTCGCCCCTTCCCCACTTCTATCAACATCAGTTTCTTGTGGTAAAATGTCTTAGTCATGTTCCTTTTATAAAGAGAAGGATGTGTTATTATATTCAAGAAGATAAGGGTTTTGTTCGGATATTGATTTCAGGCGTTTACTTGTCAGGCTTTAAGTCATTCATCTAGCAGCCATGTTTTAATTAACTAAAATATTTCGTCGAAATAAAAGGTTTAACTAAAATATGAGAAATGATAACATAAGCTTAATTTATTAATTTGGGTGTATAAGTAAATGTAGTGTTTGTTTAATAATTTTAATTTGCTTGATTTATAAGATTGAAGATTTTCTTTCATAGTATAATGCCATAAAAGTCACAGTGATTTCTTGTTTGCAAGTGACTAATAATTAATGTCAAAGACAAACGTAAGCATCGTAGCTATAATAAAAAATCAAAACTCTCAAATGCGCTGCTTCGAAAATGATTTATTTTTGCCCTTTTCATATTAGTATAACTATTTTTATTTTTGTAAGGGTCATGTCATCAAGGTTTTAGTTTTTGCTAAATTAAGATAACACGATTGACGAATGAAGAAGAACCATTTTGGATTCCAGTTTTTCTTCCCCTTCCTTGTGTCTTGCTTTTTTTTTTTTTTTTTCCTCTCTTTGATTTTGACAAAAGACCAATAGAAAAATTGATTTTTGATTTGTCCGAAATGGATTTGAATGATGTGTTCAAGGTGAACTGCTAAGTATTTGAAATGGATTGGTAATTTAGCACAGGATTCTTGGAGAGTGTTGACATTGGTGTTCTTCTATAGACTGATATCTGAGTTTCTCCAAGTTCGCCTAGCATAGCCTTCCAATGCGGTTGAATTCTCTTATTTGAGGACTAAAGCCTCTCAAGTCGGAAATGATATATATATATATATATATATATATATATATATATATATATATATTGCTTTATCAATAAGGTAACTTTGTCAAATATCTCAAAATTAATAATTTAATTCAGTATTATTTCATTACTTCTTAATTTTTATAAGCTAGTAGTTAGTTTTTATTAGTTCATTGTTTTACAACTCCGTTAGTATTAATAAAGTTATTAAAATTGGTTTACAACTCTATTTTTTTAACCTTTTTATCACTAAAACTCTCACATAAGACACATAAAAAGAATTAGATCATTATTTTATTTATTATATATTTCTTATATAATTACATTGAGTTGACTATGATGAGGTTTCAAAATTCTCAACTTGTTGTGTAAATCATTTCCAATTGGATACACTAGGAAAACTCAACCTAACTCAGTGACTCAATACTATATGTAAAATATAATTGTGTTGGTTTGAACACCACCCATTTACATTCCTAAAATATTATGATTGAATGGATGTACCAACCCTTCACACAGTACATAAATTAATTTATTCATAAGAATTTCAGTCACTTGGGAAGTTGTGTATAAAATAATTTTGACGTGACAATTTTTTTATTATAAAAACTAATGTCATGTGAAAAATATGTCACTTTTTGTAATGAAAAATACATATATATATATATATATATATATATATAGAGAGAGAGAGAGAGAGAGAGAGAAGGGCTAGCTAAGACAGGTGATGCAAGCCCAAAAATTACTTGCATATGGCTATGGGCTCCTTAATAGTCTTTTTGATATGGTCTTCGCCTGTCTGTAACAACGGTCCACGAAATCACTTTGAAGTTGAAGTCCCATGAAAATGATAAGTCATAACTTCGAATTGATGGAAAACAGTGGTGATGACCTATAGTATCATTTGGAGTTGAGGTAAAAATAAATTCAATGATCATATTTAATTTGTTAAACGTTTTTTAATCAATTTAAATAAAATTAATTTGACTGGTTTGAATAATTAAATGAAGATAAAAATTACATTAATGAATTTTAAAATATCTTTGCTCTCACATATATTTTTTATATAAAAATTAAATTTTCGTATTACTAAAAGTTTTTAAAAAATTCTTATTTTACAACAATTTCAAACATTAATTAAATCAATTTTAGATATTGATATTACTTTTAAATTAAAGTAAATTATACTAATTATTTACGAGGTTCTATGAAATTGCACCAATTTCTCCTGCTTCTATCTACTCTTACATTAACCATTCTTAATTTTTGAAACGCCGATACACTCTTTTATATATTACACTAACTCTCTTATAATTTTTAAAAAATTATACAATGATATTTTGTCATACATTACACTAATCTCTCCTATAAGAGAGATTACTATAAATATTAATAAGGCAGAAAATATTTGTGCAATTTCACAAAACTCCAAGATGGTTGAACCTTAAATCCCCTTTTGCATTTGGCTCTTACTAGTATAAATTATATAGCGACAGGACTGAACTGATGGGCATCCATTTAAGTTAGAAGTGGATCTTATAAGTGGTTTACAATATGTATAAATTAAACCTTATCATAAAGAGTTCGCATGTTCCATTTAATTTTGTGGTTTACTTTACAAAGTTCGAAAGCCACAATATGTGCTCCATTTTCAAGTTGGTGGTGCGCGCATAATGCCACCTTACCAAACTCTTCCAAACACAAGTTCTTGGTGGCCTTGACCTCGTTCCGAGTGCGAAATGTGCACAAACCTACTTAATACCCGCCACATGACCACTATCATGAAAAGAAGAAAACCATGTAAATTAAAATCATTTCATTATATGACTGAAGAAATATCACTAAGTGAGTAGATAAAATATTCCAATTAATCAGTCATTATAAGTTTGAATTCAAATGTTGATATATAATTGTATTAAATATTTAAAATGAAAATTTTGTCAATAACAAATTTAAGTTTCGAGATTGGTGAAAACAAATTATTTAAAAAATAAATGTAATGCATAAAAATGAGAAAATGATTCAAATTCATAAAATTAAGAATTGTCATCATCATCAACACCTTTAAATCTAAATTAATTGGAGTTGGTGATAGATGAACTCAATAATAGATATGAAGAAATTACAAATAAAGGAGGGAGAAATGATGATGAAAAATACCAAAAAAAAATATTAATGGGAACACACAAATAATAATGGGTCTAACCTTTTAATAAATTTATATTTTTTCTCTATTTCATCCTAAGACACACCGTCTGTCAATCTATATCACACTTCATAAAATTAATAAATGTAAAATATAAAAATTTTAAGATGAATATTCATGATTTTATTAAAACAAAAAATACATTTAGTTTATATTTAGAAGAGAATAAATCGGGAATTCAAACACATAAAATTAAGAATATAAATATAATATATTTTTTAAAAAACAATGCTGTGAATTTATTAAAATGAGATGCATTTATTCACACTAAAACAACTTAGAGACATCCTTAATTATCTTTATTATTCATAATAATTTTATTCAACTATAATAAAATTATCTTTAAAAAAATGTGCGTGTTCTAAATAAATAAATAAAAGAATATATATGACTAAAGAAACATCATAATCTACTATAAATCATTAACCAATAGTCTAACACAAATGAATTCAACCGTGTCCTTCCCTCACAAATCGAAAGCATGGTTTTATTTAAGCAACTAGCTTCACTTTCAACACTCCTCCTCACCCTATTCTTTCTTCACCTTGTCTTAGTAAATTCCCAAATCCTTGAAACTCCATCACCCCCAACCGATTCAACTCCACTGGTCCCCAACACTTTAACCTTCATAGACCAGAGGCTCGCACAGGTCTTCCCAATCATCCAAACCTTCAAAAACACAATAACCTCAGACCCTCTCGGAGTAACATCAACATGGGTTGGTCTGAACCTATATGCAACTACACAGGATTCTATTGCGACAACCCACCGGACAACCTCACCGCCTCGATCGACTTCAACGGCTTTCAGCTCACCGCTCCAACCCTAGATGGCTTCATCCACCAACTCCCTGACCTAGCTCTCTTCCATGCAAACTCCAACAAGTTTTCCGGCACCGTTTCGCCGAAAATCACAGGACTCAAGTTCCTCCACGAGCTTTTGATTTGAGCAACAACTTGTTCTCTGGGCTGTTCCCCACATCGGTCCTCCACATCCCAACCCTATCCTTTTTGGATATTAGGTTCAACTCCTTCACCGGCACATTGCCCCCGCAAATTTTCATGCAAACTTTAGACGTTCTTTTTCTCAACAACAACAATTTCATGCTGACACTTCCCAACAACCTTGGCAACACCCCAGTTGTTTATCTAATATTAGCCAATAACAAATTCACCGGTTCCATTCCACGCAGCATTGGAGAGCCTCGTCCACGTTGATCGAAGTGTTACTATTGAGCAACCTTTTAACAGTTTTTTTTATTTTTTTTATTTTCTGGATCAATAAATATTAGTTGTTGATTTATTAATTTTTGTTAGAAGGGTCTGGAGGATTTGAACACACGACTTCTTCCTTTACCACCAAGTCAACTTTATTATCCCTTACCTTTTAACATATTGTCTCCCTTATGAAATTGGTTTCTTGAAAAATCTCACATTGTTTGATGTTAGTGGGAAACTCTTAACTGGTCCAATTCCATGGTCATTTGGGTGCTTGAAGAAAGTGGAACAGCTTAACCTGGCAAGGAACTTTTTGTACGGACAGGTTCCGGAAGTGGTGTGTGCGTTGGAGAATTTGGTGAATTTTTCGTTGTCTTATAGCTATTTTACCAAAGTGGGACCGTTGTGCAAGAGGCTGATTAAAAGGGGTGTTCTTGATGTGAGGAAGAACTGCATTTTCGGGCTTCCGGATCAGAGATCGGTGAGGGAGTGCATGGCGTTCTTTTTGATTCCTAGCTCTTGTTCCACCCTGCGTGGTTTAACTTTGTACCGTGTCAGATTCATCATGTGACAAAACCACAAGAGAGAACCAAATCTAAGAGCATCTCCAAAGCTGTCAGTATCTTGATGTGAAGAAAGGGGTGCTTGAAAAACTTGTGCACCAAAGACAATCTACTTGAAAGGAATCATTCCTTTAAAATAAAATGAGTTTCTTATATAAAAAATGAGTGCTTAATATTAAAAAACTATTATTCAACATCAACTACCTTCAATCCACCCACATACAAAAAGAGGAAAAATAATCACAAGAACAAGAAAAATGAACAGATATGAAAAAATACAAAGCGGGAAAAGAATATTGAATAAATCTGAAAAAATCTCATGTCATCGCACTAATAATGGTTGTGTGAGAGAACGACAATGGTGGTTCAAGGACCGGCAGTGATTTTACTAGCGAGTGGTAGTGGTGACTCGAGGGGTTGTCGTAGTTGCGAGGGTGCGGCATTGGTGGCTCGAGAGGCTACGGTGGTTGCCCAAGGGAGTGAAGTTGGTGGCTCAATGGGCGACGGTGAATGGTGGTTGTGAAACGAAGAAGAAAAAAAAGGAAGAAGAAGAAGCCAAGAGAATAAAAAATTACAATGGAGTAGAAAATCGAAAAGGAAGAAGGAATAAGAAAATGAAAGTGGGTGATTTTTTTGTTTTTAAAGAAAAATAAAGTTGGAAAGTTGAGAAAGGCGAATGAAGATTCTGGAGTGGTGATATTTTTTGTTTTTAACTATGATAGGTAGTGTGCGATGGGTTTTTGGTGGAAAATAATAATTTTGTTTTTCAAAGTTGCTACTGGATTTTACACTCTGTTCATTTTTCTTATTCTTAGGTATATATGAACATATATGAACAAATTTTCATGGACTTAGGTATATATACTTTTTGATTTACATGCATACACAGAATGTAATGACTAACGAGTGAAGTTATGTTTATAATAAGTTTTACAACATTTTTTGTATTAATATTACTCATCTTTTTACAGTTTTTTTTTCTTTTTATTTATCTGCTAAATCAAAGAGTTGTGAAAATTTGCGTGGAAGGATTTCTGGTGAAGTACAGCATGTAGAAATTGATTACTAATAATAAAAATCTCACGAGGTGTTCTGTAATTCGATAAAATCTCAATAAATATTAATGCAATTTAATCTTTAGTTCGTTAAAATCACAAAAAAGAAATAAGTATTGTATTTAACTTTTTAATATAATATTAATTATTTGTTTAACTGATATCACTAAAGTATCACTTTATTTTTAATATAATATTAAGATTAAGATTAATTTTATAAAATTATTATTTTATTTTATCTATTTATTATTTTTATCTTAATCTCTATATATAATACTGCACTTATTTTAGAATTTTCTTTACCGGTTAAGAGATATTATACAAACACCGTCGAGTTGTCTAAGATCAAGTAACTAAGATATGTTGAACCATTATCTTTTTTTTTTTTTTTCTTTTCTAATTCTCCCTTTCTTGACGCTCTATCAGTTTTTATCCCTTTAGATTTGGATTCCAAGTCCTTGATTCAAATTTGAATTGATTCTTCCTTGAAATCTTGTTTAATTTCCTTGTATAATTCAAAGCAACTTCAAACATCAAGTCGTGGTATTTCGGGAAATTAAATTTTGGAAAATCTCAAAATAACGTTTTCAACACTTGGACAATTTCTAAGTTGACCACAATAATTGGAAAAAAAAAATGCTATTAGGATTTTCAAACACATCACAAGAATGGAGCACCAGAGATGTCAACTTTAGCTAAACAATCATACTACCTTTAATCCTATACAAGAAAAACAAATAATTAATTCATTAACCACAATAAAAATAGTTTAATAATTAATTTTAATTAATAACATCATAAATTTAAATTTTATTTCAGAAATATCTATGGAATAAAATAGAAAATGATGATTGTAATTAATAACATTATTCGTAATTCAAGTGAGATTTTTTCACCTATGTGGCTTAAATTATTGGATAAATATATTTGTAGTCCTTATATTTTCACTTTTTTTGTTTTTAGTCGTTAAGGTTTTATATCGTTTAATTTAGTCTATGTAATTTATTAAAAATATGTTTTCAGTCCCTCCGCATATATTTTCACAGACGGTGTTAATTCTTGGGGAATGGACTATTATTGGTTCTTACTTTCAATAACAATTTTTCCTCACACGCACATTCCTTTTGTTCTGGTTGTGAAGAACAAACTCTGGATTTCAAACCACAAATCCTAAGTACAGAGATATCGATGAGAAATCGTATGAATTCATAGTAACACGGACTATTGAAGAATGAAGGTGAACACAAAGATAGGAACGAAGTAGTTGAAAATTAGGGTTCGATGTGTTTGAGGGGACATTTTAATAACTTTTACAAAAATTCATGTCATTGTAATTAATTTGAAAAAATAAATTCTCACACTACTACAAAAGGCTAGTTTTACGACGGCATTTTAACGACGTTCTTGTAACAACCATTGTTATTTAATGAGCGGTGGTATTTTTGTAAATACCTTGAATATTTTTAAACGGTCGTTGGTCAACCCGTCTTTGTATTGTGTTTACCACTGCGTTTTGGTTTAGTAACCGTCGTGATCTTAATGATATCCACGACGGTCTCAGAGACCGTCGTTGAATTGGAGTGACGAACACAAAACGACAGCGTTTTGCACTAAGCAGAACGTGCTGAGTTGTTTAACCTAGCAGCAACACCAACACTTAGCAACACAACACTCGAATGCATGCACCTTCCCTCACCCATTCTGTCATCGTGTCAGCCACTCTGCGTCGCGGGGTCCGTCAGCCTAATGCTGATTTCCTTCGTGCCCTCCATCAAGGCCTAACCCAGTGTGTGTTGAAGGCCTCTCGTGTTTAACACTCTCCAAACGCGCTGCAACAAGAATCAAATCCAAAGACAAGCTTGAAACCATTTCAGGTAAGGCTTCTAACCCGCCAATCTACTCCGTTGTAGTTACAATTTGATTTTAGCGTTTTTTTCTAATAAAAATTAGAATTACAACCTCGGGAAAATAGTAAAACTGAGTATTTGTGTTTCTTCCCATAAGGTGTTTGCGAAAATGCTAGTATGACGAAAATAGTTGAATAGGGTTTTATTTATACTTCTATTGTTGCTTATTGAAGACTGTATGAGTAGAGTAGGACTGTGTGTTTTTCACTTACCCGAAAATTGTCCTCCTAAAGCATTGATGAGGATATATGAACATGCTCAGATGGTTGAAATAAGGGTTAAATATTTACTGGGGATTTGCAGAGGCACTGCTTTTGCCACATTGATAGTGGAGGGTAACTGTGTTCGGTTTAGTGGTCAGGATGTTGAAAGAGGAACGTTTAGTCACTGCCATGCCGTAGTTCATGATCGGAAAATTGTAGAGATATATTGCCCCCTTGACCATGTGATAATGAATCAAAATGAAGAGATGTTTACTGTTAGTAATAGGTATATGCTTTTAACATATTCCATCATGGTACAAAAAAGAAAATCGGGTTTACACGAATTTTTCTAATTGTGTTACTCGTGTGATGTGTCTTAAGCTTCTAAAATTTGAATTCATATCTTGCTCATTTTTTATTGTTTTAATTTACTTTTATTGTCACATGATTTACAGAGAATTTTAATGTTTGTGATAGTTTGTCAAAACTCAACAGTATGGGCTATTTAGAATTATATTTTAAAATTTCTTAATGAAATTTCTGGTGAGTCTAAGTGGCTCCGTCAGACTGGGCTAGTTGTGTTACTTCCTAATGGTTATGATGGCTAGGGCCCTGAGCATTCAAGTGGAAGATTGGAACGCTTTCTTCAAGTGTTCTGTTATGAATCTGTGTTCTAATTCCTTGAAACTTATTTGAAAACTTTATTCCTTCTTCATGAATCTACTTGCCAGCTTTTGTCTACTTTGTGGTTGACAAACCACGACGAACTAAAGGGCACTATCATATTCAATTTACATTGTTGATGTTGTGTTATGCATGGTTGTTTTAAATCGTAAGCTTCTTTTTATTACTAGGTGAGACTTATTAGTAGTCTGAAGTTATCATTTATAACAGTATTTGTTTGGGGAAAATAGTTAAATTTGCTTATTGAATGTTGAAACTTTGTTGGATTATCATATATTGTAGAATAAAACGATATACTCTATATCCACTATAAGTACTGCTTACAAATTTGTTAGTTGCAACTTTGCATTCTACTAAAAGTAACTCATATTTGGCTAGTCATGACCACTATGAGCTGAAAGAAACCGAAGCTGATACATTGTTTACAGTAAATACATTGTTTCCTGCCAGAGATTTGAGTAACCTTGCTTTCTGTGTACTTCCATTGTCTTTTCTCTTCTCATCAGTTCCAACTGAATCCATTCAAGTCCAGTTGTTTGCAACTAGTTTTAGTGTCTTTATTATCTTCAGTCGTTAGGTCCATTTTTGAAGCAGCAAAGTAATTAGATGGCAATCCATAATCTTGAGAAACCTTCTCAGCCACATCTGGTTTAATTGATTCTGTCCTAACAATGGTGCTTCCATTCTCAGTTGTTTCTCCTTCAAGTAATCCAATGGTCATAGACAAGTTGCCAGGACTTCTTTCTGCATGCATGCTCAATCGGGTAACGAAGGTGTTGTTCTTCTTTACCGGATGCTGGGTCAGGAATGCTGGAACTTTGTTGGATTAGAAGAGTGTTTTTTAATTTTTTATTTATGTATAGGTAATAGGTTTGGGTGGGTTATGGTTATGGTTTAGCCAAGGTGAAAGGAAGGAATCTGGAAAACAGTTATATGTGCAAATCGTTTGAGATGGCTCTTATATATGCTTCTCAATCACAAGACAGACCATGTGTCTAAGGCAGCATGAGGCAAAATGTATGACCATGTGTTCTTGAGATTTATGAGAACAGAAATGTTAGCAACACCCTCTTTTGGGGTGGGCGTCCTTACTCCTTACAGAGGATTTCAAAGCTGTGGAGGGCAGAGACAATGAAAGAATATAAATTGTGTGAGAATGTTGTAGAATACTTGATTTTTGATGCTGCTCATCCAACGGGAAAAGCCTATCTTGAAATTGATGTGGTGATGTGGAATGGAGATCACAAGGTTGCAGGGCATTATAATCTTACAGAACTATATGAAAGTTAAACACTGTCAACATAAAGCCCAGTAGCTAGAGAGAGAGACCTGAACCTACACCTTATCTTAAGATGCTAATATATTACATGTCAGCCTTGTATGTACTATCGTTCTATCCATCAAGCTTTTTCAGAAATATAAATTCATTTTTTACTTTGATTTATTTTTTAATATATTGAAAAAAAGAAATGCATCATAACAAGTAGCTATAAATGCAGCCCTCTGACCATAATAAGGGGTTGAAATTTCACACTTTATTATCCATCGAAAATAAGTATGAGAAGGGATAAATGGGCTGACCTCAATACCAAGCTGCATGTTAATCCATAGCACTAATGCCTTTCTTGCTTTTCATACTAATCTTTCAACGCTACTGAGTTATTTCAAGGTTAAAGTCACTGAAACAGAAATTATTGAATACATTGTATTAATTATTCTTTCATTGTTGTTTAGGTGGTTGATTTTTTTGTCATTTACGAGCTTAAGGCATCTTTCCACCTTTTCTTCGTTCACGAAACAACTGTGCATTGCTACCATCGGCGTCACCGGATTCTCCTTTGGTTCATATTGCCCACCTTTCTTGGTATGTCCCTTGTTTCTCAATATTTTATGTTTTACACCGCCTTTGTTTATATGTCAGTATTGCTTTGTCACGTCATGCATTGCATTCTTAGTCAACCTTAGTTTCCCGTTCAAGGATCAATTCAGTGAGTAATACGGATAGTTTGAATTATTCGTTGAATTGAACCTTGAATTGTCCGTTTGGACAGTTTGGGAGGTTATACATGGTATACATGAGTTGTACATCATATATGTTATGTATGGTTTGTTAAATTTAATGAAATTACGGTGTCACTGCATTTCGCATTGATCTCCAAGTGCATACTACATTGGGGTGAATTCAAATAACCTCTTTGATGTTGTGTACTTGGAGACCAATGCGACATGCTGTCAAAATTTTATTAAATTTAACAAACCATGCAAAACATATATCATGTACAACTCATGTAGACAATGTGTAACTTCCTAAATGGGATAGGGCCCCACCTTATTAATATGAGCATATACATCTGTATGATGCATATAACATTTTCAATATCATAATGACAGCTTATTAATTGGAAAATGGATCAAATTTGGATGAAAGCGTCACGCATAAGTGATGAATATGAAGCTGGGGTAGATGATTTCATTAAGTTTACCGAACTTAATGCAACTAGTGTGGGTGGAAAATTTTTCTGTCCATGTGTCAAATGTATGAATGGGAGACGACATACACCAAACGACATAAAATCCCATCTTATATGTCACGAGATAAATCCAAACTACACCAAATGGATATGGCATGGCGAATCGTCACAGGTCCCAACAAGTTCAAAGAGTGCGCATGTTGCTTACGACGACGGAGATCACATAGAAGATATGATACGTGACCTTGGACAAGATACTTTCAGAACTGTACATTCACCTTTGTATGAACAAATAAAACAGGCTTCAAAGGATGAACTGTATGCTGATTGCACACGCTTCACACGATTGTCAGCGGTGTTAGCTTTGGTGAACCTGAAGGCAAGATATGGGTGGAGTGACAAAAGCTTTACTGCGTTGCTTGTCTTATTGAAGGAGATGCTACCAAAAGGCAACAAGTTGCCAAAGAATCACTACGAAGCCAAAAAGATCTTATGTCCAGTGGGAATGGAGTACCAAAAGATACTTGCTTGCCCCAATGACTGTATTTTGTACATAAATGCATATGCTGAAATGGCCAACTGCCCCTCATGTGGCGCATCAAGGTACAAAGAAAAAAATGATGATTGTAGTCAAAACAGTAGCACAAACAGTAATAGCCCAGAAAAAGTGTGTTGGTATCTTCCAATTATCCCAAGGTTTAAGCGATTGTTTGTTAATCCCTTTGATGCCAAAAACCTTACATGGCATTCATATGGGCGAAATAAGGATGGCATGCTTCGACATCCTGCTGATTCTCCGCAATGGAAGACAATTGATTGTATGTATCCTAGTTTTGGGGACGATCCAAGAAACCTAAGTTTAGCTCTTGCTTCGGACGAAATGAATCCTTTCGGTAATTTAAGCAGTAACCACAGTTCATGGCCGATTTTGCTAATGATTTACAACCTCCCGCCTTGGTTGTGCATGAAACGAAAATACATAATGTTGTCTATGATGATAGCAGGTCCAAGACAACCGGGAAATGATATTGATGTGTATCTAACTCCATTGATAGAAGACTTGAAAACATTGTGGACTGACGGGGTGGATGTGTTTGATGGGAATTTGCAACAAACCTTTAGGTTGCGAGCAATGATATTTTGTACAATTAATGACTTTCCTGCCTATGGGAATTTGAGCGGATATAGTGTCAAAGGACACCATGCATGTCCTATTTGTGAGAAACACACAAGTTACATGCAGCTAAAACATGGGAAGAAGACAATATATAATAGGCATCGTCGATTTCTAAAGTCTTATCACCCGTACCGACGAATGAAAAAAGCTTTTAATGGAACACAAGAAAATGACAAAGCCCCTGAACCGTTACATGGAGTTGAAGTTTATGATTTGGTAAAAGACATAAACAAGTTTGGGAAGACACAAAAAAAAGATTCTTCTGACAAGAACATATGGAAGAAAAGATCCATATTCTTTGACTTACTGTACTGGTCAAATCTACATGTTCGCCACTGTTTAGATGTAATGCATGTGGAGAAGAATGTTTGTGATAGTTTGATTGGCACCCTGCTTAACATCAAAGGCAAAAAAAAAGATGTGTTGAAGTGTCGTTAGGATTTGGTTGAAATGGGTATAAGACAGCAACTGCATCCGGTGGATCATGATCGGCGAAAATATTTGCCCCCAGCATGTTACACAATGTCAACAAAGGAGAAAAAATCATTTTGTCATACATTGCGTAATATGAAAGTCCCACAAGGATACTCTTCAAATATCATGAGCCTTGTATCTGTTAAAGATTTGAAATTGGTTGGGTTGAAGTCCCACGATTGTCACATGCTAATGCAACAGTTACTGCCGGTAGCAATTCGCGGAACATTGCCAGACAAAGTTTGTGTTGCAATCACTCGATTGTGCTTTTTCTTCAATGCAATCTATAACAAAGTCATTGATGCAAAACAGTTGGATGACTTGGAAAATGAGGCTGTTGTTGTTCTTTGTGAGCTAGAGATGTATTTTCCTCCTTCTTTTTTTGACATTATGATACACCTTATTGTTCATTTAGTGAGAGAGATCAAATTGTGTGGTCCGATTTTCTTAAGGTGGATGTATCCTGTTGAGCGATACATGAAGGTGTTAAAGGGGTATTCAAAGAATCTACACCGACCAGAAGCGTCCATTGTCGAAAGGTACGTTGCCGAGGAGTCTATAGAATTTTGTTCATATTACATGGACACACTTATATCAGTTGGGTTGCCTGAAAACAGACATTGTCAAACATGCACAGGTAAGGGGACACGAGGATTCCATGTTGTCACTATGAGTCGAAGTGAAGTTTTAGTTCCTCATTTGTATGTTTTGAACAATACGCAAGAGGTTATTCCTTACTTGGAAAGGCATAAACAAATTGTTGCTGAGACACACCCTAAGATGAACATCATGAAGGTGTTGCAAGAGCATAATAGGACATTCATTAACTGGTTTAAAGACGTTATATTTGACGATGCCAATGCTTCTATAACATTAAGACTGTTAGCTATTAGACCAAAGCTCAATGTTCCAACTTGGAAGGGGTATGACATAAACAACTACTCATTCTACACGAAGACACAAGATGATGTAAGCAGTGTGCAGAACAGTGGAGTAAGTGTTGATTCATTTTCAGATCACTTTTGTAGTGCATCAGATAAGAATCCGATTCGAGCTAAAATGTCATACTTTGGGGTTATTGAACAAATTTGGGAGCTTGATTACAAAGAATTCAGGGTCCCTCTTTTCAAGTGTAACTGGGTTAACGGAAACACAGGTGTCCATCAAGATCGTATGGGATTCACTTTGGTGGATTTAAAAAAGGTGGGTTACAAAGACGATCCTTTCATCTTGGCTGAACAAGCGAGACAGGTGTTTTACGTACAAGACCCAATGGACTCCCAATTTTCAGTGGTTTTACAGTTTACAAAACCAACAAATAATGAATCTAGTGAACAATCTGCACTAGATGTTATCGAGCTAAATGCAGCCATTCCACATATGCCTCCCTTACTGGATGAACATGCATTGGATGAGGAACATGCAAATCGTGAGGATCATGATGAAGGCTTATGGGAGAACATTGATACGTGATTGTCTTATTTTGAAGTAATGCACTTCCTCTGCATCATTATTAATTGTATTCCTATTACTTATGCTTTGTTATTATAACTGTGATCAGGTTTGTGAAATGCTTTATTGTAATAATTATTTTTTGTGCATGTACAACATAATGACTACACCTCCACAGTCCTCTTCTGAAGTACCTGAAGTTTCAACGTCCACGTCTAGGAGAAGCAGACGATCCACACGGTTAACAACATTGACATTACGACACGCAGATGAGGCTAGACCAATTGTGAACGTTGACCTGCAACTGGTAGAGCTTCTGGGCCACATAAACAGAAGTTTCACAGCTACTTAGGCGTTGTTGCAAGGGAAAAGATTTCTATTGCTTATTGTAGTTGGAAAGATGTTCCAGAAACTTTGAAGAGTCTCGTCTGGGATGACATTATGGTTAGTTACGCAAGTTATTATTTGGTGAGATAGTTTTTTTCATAGTTACTTACGTTACTTTAATAATTCGGTGCTAATTTTAGAGTCATGTCCAAAATGGCGCTTATGAGTGTGGCTACTATGTAATGGCATGGATGTGGAACATAGTAAGCGGGGGTTTGATAAGTGATTGGACCATAGTATGTTTACATTACACTAATCTATTTTGCCTTTATTGGTTAGCTTATTGTTGTCTATGATGAAGGTCACTAACTTGTTTCCATTAACTGTGTGTAGTTCTTTGCTGATAGATCACCGTTAGACTTGGAGACCATCACATCAATTCGGAAGAAATGGGCAGCATACATGATACAACTGTGGGATCAATAAAATTACACACTATTATTTAATTTCATATGTTTTACAACAATGTTAAACTAAGGCATCTAGTACAATGTTTATTTTCTGTTGATTTTTGAGGTATTGGGGGTTAGCATAGCCTGAACTGCGCAATTGCTAAATGGAGTTTCGGATCTCTGTCTTACTGATAAATCTTAGTGGATCTGAGATTGTGCTGTAAATAAAGATGAATCATCGATGAATACTCGGATTAGGCAAACAATTATTTTTCACTTGAGGTGTGTAGTTTAGTGCTTTTGTAATTTAATAAGGATCAATAGATTGGGCTTCTATCATGGATCATGTTATTGGTGGAAAATTCAAGCTTGGAGGAAGATTGGGAGTGGACCGTTTGGAGAGCTTTACTTAGGTATATATACACCTTATTTAGTATTATCATTAAAACATTAGTATTTGTAGTTTGCACCACTTTTGATCTTCTGGTGCTTTTGTGTGTGTCAGGTGTTAATGTGCAAAGTGGGGAGGAAGTGGCTGTCAAGCTGGTGAGTGCAATTAATGAGTGGACCATTTTTTTTTTATTTTCCAATTTATACTTCAAGTCTTCAACTTCTTTTCTTGCGGGCAAGACATCCATTCATTATCTTTGTTGTCATTATGTGAAATTAGTAGTTTATTATCTCTTTTCTTTGTTGAAGCTGGTATACCCCATCTAAAATGGTTTGGAGTTGAGGGTGACTATCTGAAATATTAAGCTCTGACTACTTAATGTTGTGAAATGTTGGCAGACTGGTATACATATTGACTACCTTCACCAGTTATGTTTGTTTTGTTATGTTGGGGTTTGGTAATGAATTATGTTGGTTGCATAATGGCTTGTGCAGCTTCCACACATTTAAACGAAACATACACATTGGTTGTCACAAATGATGTGTTACTAGATTCTTCAGCTATGAAGTATAGCCCCACGGATTGCCAGAGACCAGAACTTTTAAATAAGAATTTAATAAAGGGCAATATTCTTCTCTGTGGATATTCCTTCAACTTTGTTGTTGGCACTGCATCAATCAAGAAAGTCTCAGAAACAGCAAAGGCCCTTGGTGCGGTTGGATTTGTTCTTTGTGTTGAAAACGTTTCCCCAGGAACATGGTTTGATCCAGTTCCTGTTGGCCTTCTTGGGATTCTCATCATAGATGTCAGCAATTCAAAGGTAATCAGACTCATCTGTACTGGTGTATCTATGTAGAGGTAGATTGAGTTTGAAGCTAAATCCATTTTCTCTTGGCCCTTAATTTTTTTGGCTGAATTGCAGTTTTGATCCTCCTAGTTTTCCAAATCGGTGATGGTTTGATGCCTATTCTGCATAAATCTGCACCACAGGTAGCATTATTCTATGCTCGAGGGCCAAATATAAAGGACTTCAGCTTCCAAGAGGCAGATCTTCTCAAACCAGATATATTAGCTCTTGGTTCATTGATTTGGGCTGCTTGGTGTCCGAATGGAACTGATGAGCCAAATTATGTTGGTAAGTAATGGCTTTGACTAAATTGTCTTCTTTCTTGTTACTTGAAAACTTCTACCTACAATTATACATTTCAACCTCATGACCTGGGCTTAAGCTCATATGGGTTGGTGAGGTGTGGGGTCTGAGGTTCAATTCCAAAGTTCTCAAAAAAATAAAGATCTTTGAACTTGAATTTGTTTGGACTGATGTATCTGATATGTATTTGTGTTTTCACAATATTGAAGGTTATGGCAGACAAAAATATGGAGGGCAGTCATATTGACCCAGCTCCAAAGCTAAATGAACTGAAAAATCACATTTCAAATGTCTTCTCATGCAAGTGGTAAGGGGTTATTAGGATCCATATACACATGTATCATGCATCAATGACATAATTGGCTCTTGCTTCCATAATTATAATATTTTGAAATTGTTCAACACGTACATTTTTCTTATAGTCAATTAATCTAGAGTAGTGGCATGGAGCAGCCACACCAATACTACTATAGTGGGATAATGGACTGCAGGATAACCACTATAATGAAAATTTATATATAAATGGCCGAAAAATAATAATTATCCAAAATTAGTAACAATATATTTATTGAAATTGCAGTTAATGTAATGTGGTGATCTTTTTGTGTTAGGTGCTTAATGATAGAGGTTATGTTGGTTCTACATCACATATTTGGTCATGTGGAGTCATCCGCTTTGTGCTTATGGCTGGGTATTTGCCCTTTGATGAGCCAAATCATGCAACACTGCACAAAAAAGTAAGCAACTCCAGAATATAATCCATGAGAAGAATGAAAGAGAAGTGCTATATGTCTAAATCTGAACCTATTGTGATTGAAGAGATGCCTAGATTGAGTTAAAAATCCTTTTGTGCATATTTTTTTGATTATTAATATCTCGTTTAAATAACAGTATTCTTTACTTCTGTGCATAATTTTTTTTAAACTAACAACAATTTAATCATTGATTGGGCTATATGATTCGCTTATATATGACCCAAGAAAAAATAAAGTAAGAATCAAACTATATTATGATATTTTATTAGAATGAAAGAGTGGTCACATAATAACAATTTCAAAGACGTGTTATTGCTTTTGCATAAAACTATGATAAAATTAAGGGTAGTTTTAAATGATCTCACAACTAAACTGTTTACATGAATATTATGTAACAAAATTTGAATTTTTATAATGTGACCACACAAATCATAGTCGTCTATGTTGTTTATTATTTTTTTTAATCAGATTTACAGTCAGCCGATATATGAAAAACGTACCCCAACACGAAAAAAATGAAAAATGAAAAAAAAAGCATTCATTACAAAGACGGTTCTCGATGACCATCGTTATTACCATTTAAATCAAAGACGGGCCACACATTGACCGTCGTTTTTTCAGAATATTTAAAAAAAATTAAACCAATTAAATCAAAGACGGTTCATGCAGGGACCGTCGTTATATTGGCTATAGTCAACGACAATTAACTTCGAGACCGTCGTAGATATATTGACATTTTTTTTTAAATAAAAAACATACACCAAAATCAAAGACGGTTAAATCGTAAGACCCGTCGTTGATAAAAATATAAAGAAGACGGCCATGTGACCGTCGTTGCTATGATACATAAACAACGACACACATTTCAACGACGTTTGATGACCCGACTTTAAAATAGTTTTTTACCCGTCGTAAAACTGACCTTTTGTAGTAGTGCCACAACCAATTCTAACATAAAAGATTAGTGTTATATGTGAAGAATATGTATAGACGAACTAAAAACATGTTTTTTTTTTTTAATGAAATACAAAGATTAAAATGGACCACATGAAACTTCGGACTCAAAACAAGAAAAAGTGAAAGTATATGGAGTAAAAAAAATTTCCCTTAAATTATTAATACGCTAATAAATATATACTTGTGTGAGGAATGAATGAGTGTTTTTTAATATATTTCAAAATAAATTAAGAGTATAAAAATAGAAATTAATGCATTAAGTCTGTATGTTTGTTATAACTAAAATAATATATATATATATATATATATATATATATATATATACCCATTTGCAAACATTGTGGTTCAACCTAAAAATATCTAGTGATATTTAAAAATTCATCAACACTTTTTATATTTTTCTATCTTTTTTTTCTTATTGCATTATATCAGTTATTATATTTATATTTTAATATATTTTTTCTTTTCTCTTTTGGTGTCAATTAGCATAATAGGTATCCATATATATTTTTCCTAAAATATCATGGGGGCTCTTATACTCAAAGAAAAATTATACACGAACACCCAATATAAAATGTCAATAGATACTTAATAAGAAAAGTATAAGAATATATTATAGGTAATATGATTTATGAAAGATAAAGTAAAATAATAAATATTTATTAGATGTTTAAAAGATATGGATGTATGTCCATGTATCACCACCCATACTCAAATGTTATAATGTAAACTGAAACAGCACTGCTCCAGTCCCTTATTGCTTTGTGGCTGTAAATGGAGGTGGTTGGTGGTATAAGCTGATGATCACACATATATTCAATTAAAAGTCGTATGCCATTGTTTGCTTTAGAAAAGCTCCAGAGAAAAAAGAAAGAAAGAGCTCTTTGGAAACGTATGCTTTATGTAAAGAAAAAGAAGAATGTATTGATATAAAGATCTCTCAAAAAAATATTGATATAAAGGACTATACCAAAAGATATTTAAATAAAGGGTTGCCATTGATTATTATTATTATTATTTTAACCAAACATTGATTATTAATTAATCATAGCTACGTATGCTTTATGTCATCATGGAAGGAAGCTGAAGTTCTAAGTGGTTGGGTGGTAGTAGTTGAGCACTGTGGAATACCATATGTATATTCTCTAATTTGTTTGAATTAAGTACCGTTTTTTCATTTTTGTAAATAAATAATCATTTCGAACTCTCTAAGAATACCTTAGTAAGAAGAAAGAGACATAGAAGAGAAAGAAAAAATGATAAGGAAAATGATAAGGCCAATAAGAAAAGCTCTTATGAAAAGAGACCGAAGAGAAATTTTTTTAAAAAAGTCAAGACATGTTATGTCTATTATTGTGACGTGGCTTAAAAGTCATTATCATTTTTTTTGTTAAGCCAATCAAATTAAGCAAATTTATTTTTTTAAAAAAGAAGCTAGTGTTGGTTAAAAAAGTAAAATTAAAAGAATTTATTAAAAGTGTTATAAATTTATATTTAAACTCTATTTCAATAAATTTCTCAATAAATATTTATAAGAGAAGACAAGATAATAAATAAAAATTAACTTCTTGTTTTATTTAAAATACACTTATGCACTTAATTTTTATAGAAATTATTTTTATTTAACTTATTAAAAAACAAAATACGTTTTGACCTTGTATGTATTCCTCTTATGCATTAGTGTGTTTGGATTCATGGTAAGTTAAATTCACCATGTTTTCTTTATAAAAAAAAAATAATTTCTTTTCAATTCGCCGTAATTTCTTTTATTTGTTGCTTCCAAAAACTATAGCAAATTTAATTGATCATCACCTATTTAAACACATACTAAATCTTTATAATTAGATAATACATCAAATTATATCGGTATAACTTTGACAATTATTACATCATTTTATAACTTTTAACTGGATAATATTTATTTAAAACTCATCATTGGATTAAAAATTCATTTATATGCAAAATTTCATAATAATCAAAAATCATTTGTTAACTATTTTATATAAATTAAAATCCTAACATCTGATGAAAAAATATTGACCCTAACATTTTAAGTTTGGTGCAAAACAAGACAAGGTGCTTATTAATTTCTTTTCTTATTCTATATTTCTTTGTTTGGATCAAAGAACACAAATGTCTCACAACCTACTTGGTCAAAGAGTAATGTTACTTAAGTGTGTGATTATTATTGATCCAAGAAAATTTTATATAAAAAGAAAATTAAACACAATTTTTTTAATTAAATTTTTCTTTTCACATATGAATCCTGTAAGACTTTACACTTTTATATCAACCCTTTTGTTTTTTTCTATCTACTTTTCTCTTTCACCCTTTTAACTAAGTTCGGGCCACATTTAAATATTTCTTTTCCCTTAACCTTATTTGGCCCTTGAGCAATTGTTCACTCGGTTGTGTTTCTTCTTTCTAGTGTGGCAAATAAATACTCTCCTGAAATGATCCTAATTGTCCATATCCCTCACGACTTGCAGCATCTACAATTGCCTTTTCCCTTTAATTTCCATGCTGGGCCTGTATGTGTCCTGAATTGCTCTTGGGCTCAATATTTTTTTCTTTGATTACAGGGATTTAAATCCTACACCTCCCTTAATAAATTACGCACCTCCCAAAATTTTAAAAACCCTAAACTACCCTTTTCATATTATACCTTTTCTCTTCCTCCGCATTGAATTCCACGAGGGAGTTTTACCTGAGTTCACTCTATTTGTCTTTTCTCCAATGTTAGATCTCCATTTGTATCTATCTCACAAACTTTTGTTTCTTCCTCTTCGTCTTCATTTTTTCGCCATTGATTTCTTCCAGTTGCACATAAAAACTTTCGTTACATACACTGTGTTTTCTCCCATTTTTTATTAAGCTTTTTGTTTTATGGAATAGGTGTTCCATAATAGTAAAACAAAGGATTTAGAAATAGGTGTTGCATAACAGTAAAAAATAACTTCTAGTATAGGTGTTTCATAATAGTAAAAAATAACTTCCATAATAAGTGTTCTATAACAGTAAAAAAATAATTTTTGCCTTCCGAAATAAGTGTTCAATAACAGTAAAAAATAGTTTCTGAAATTTCCATAACAGTAAAAAATAGCTCCTGAAATGCCTATTCCAAAATAGTAAAAAATAATGGTTGTAAATATAAAAATACTTTATGTATTCTGGATAGACTATTGTAGAACTCAATCTATATTCCAGAATGATCATTTCGTAAGGTTACTATGTAGCTTCTAGAATCATTCTCCTGAATAATGGTTGAAAATAAAAAAGCATTATGAAATTGTCTTTCCAAAAGACAAAATACCATGTTCCAGATCACATTCTTACCTTCAATGGCAATGCACAAAGGGAGGAGGAGGGGGGTGGAGGTTTTGCGGCATTATGACTCATGAGGAGGAGCTCGCTAGGTTGCCATGAAGGTGAAGTTGTGGGAAAAGAAAGTTACCATCGCGGTTGAAGGAGGTATCTTCCCAAGAGTGGTTTGCATAAAGAGGAAGATGTTAGGGTTGGAGAAGTATAATTTAGTATTTTCAAATAAAAATGTGGGTACATAATACACATATGAGAGGGCAGGATTCAAATCTCTTGATTACATTATTGCTCGAGCCTCATCTAACGGGTTAGGAAAATGGGTGTATCTACCCGTTGGATTATGAGCCAAAATGGGAGTTAGACAGTTGGCTACTTTTCCTCTAAAGTGAGCTCTTATGTAACCCTTGAGACCACCACGGCATCAACCCTCTATCTGAACATCCAGGGTGTTTTTTTTTTCTATACTTCCGAAATTGCTTTTTGCATTGCAGAATCAATATGGGAAATGCAGGAAGCAATTGCCAAGCATCCACCTCAAGCTTCTAACTTTGCGCCCACTACCTATTTCAATTTCAGGGTCCTTGCTCTGTACATTGCATATGTCCGCAATGTAAGTCATAAACACTAATGCGGAATATAATAGGCTTATAAATACCTCCCGCAATGTAAGTCATAAACACTAATGCGGAATATAATAGGCTTATAAATACCTCCCGTCATTGCTCCGAGCTTGTATTGTTGATTCTGAGTCTTCCAAACTTTTGCTCTCACGCACTGATGGTGTATAGCTATGTATGGAGAGTAAGTATTGGGGACCCAAAAGGAGGAAGGCACACTGCTATATATAGAATCCTTGCCATCAAAGGTTTCAGTTGTGCACCTACAAAATCTCCTCAAATTTGAGGCAACGTTCAAG
>PYAF01000125.1:2100743-2120576 GCA_007407185.1 Glycine tomentella | reverse complement strand
TTAAATAATCAATCATTCAGATTAATTAAGAGCTAAATATTTACATAGCATCCTTAATAATGTAAATAATCTAAACGCATAATTCATAATTCCAGTAATTTATTGCATAAATAAATAAATTATGAACAATATAAATTAAATTAAAAGGCTCTTAATATAAAAGACACGCATAACGATATAAATAGCAGTAAAAGTAACTGAATATCATGAATCATGCAGTGGCTCAGTGGTCTATGCAATGTTTTCAAATGAAAGGTATTGGGTTCGAAACCCAACAACTGCAAAAGTTGTATTTTTTTTTTAAACACTGTTCATCTTCAACCTCTAGCCGGGTCGGTCCGACCCGGTTACGATCCATTACGAAACCCGACTGGTTTTTAGTCATTTAGGCATCAAAATCAACGATTTAAAACACAGAACTTCATGAAATCTCATTTCCTTATGATTTCCGAATTCAATATGCATCGAAAACTTGAAAATCACAATCTTAAAATTAAGAAATATTTCAGACGCATAATAGAAAGCAAGGCAGAGGTATACGATGGCTCTGATACCAAATGTAAGTCATAAACACTAATGCGGAATATAATAGGCTTATAAATACCTCCCGTCATTGCTCCGAGCTTGTATTGTTGATTCTGAGTCTTCCAAACTTTTGCTCTCACGCACTGATGGTGTATAGCTATGTATGGATAGTAAGTATTGGGGACCCAAAAGGAGGAAGGCACACTGCTATATATAGAATCCTTGCCATCAAAGGTTTCAGTTGTGCACCTACAAAATCTCCTCAAATTTGAGGCAACGTTCAAGTTTATTTTGTCAAAGTGTACGTTGCTAAAATATTGGGATAATTTGTTAGTGGGTGATTTCAAAACTGAACGTGGACCACAAAAGATAAAACCAACACGCAAGTTAATTGCTTTAGAGAACCAACTTCCTCAATCAAATGCTTAATTCAAAAGTTTCTCCTTATTGCAGTGTCTGAATTTGGGGGGAAACCCAGCCTTTTATTGCAATGCAATTGGATGAAATGGACGTTCAATTGTTGTTATTATGGATGAAACTATTTTCTTTTCTCCGATTGATATACTTAACTACTAATGTATGAACGAATGAATCACTGGCTGGCATCATGATTGAAGAATTGAAATTTGTGACGTTCTATGAGGCCGAACTTACGTGCTCATATACTGAAAGTCTTGAGGTTATATGGTGTTGTACAATTGTATTGATGGTTTGGGCAAACTAATGCAGAAGTGTTTCGATGGAGGTTGAAGCCACACGTGTAATTACGTGTAATTACTGTGATAAAGCTATGGGATTTGACATATTTATGGTGTGTGGCCATGTTGATGTAGTAGCATAAATTATCCCATGGTTGAAGCTTAGTAGTATAACAATATGGATAACAATTGGCTGAAAGATTACACCATGCGATGACACAGCCTCTTAGTCTTAGAAATAATGAGAGGAATGGACCTAAATACAAGATAAATGTCTGACATAGAATTGGAATCTATAATATTAATGTTGAATGAACTTAGAAATAGAATAAACTAGATATTGACCCGTGCATGTGAGTGCTTATAATAACCGACTAAGAAAAATTAACCATAATTATAATTAATTGTCTATGGCCGCTAATTAAAAAATAGTTATAAAAATTAAACACATATGATAAATGGTTATTATAATTAACCAATTCATAACCGTTAAATAACTGTTTATGTAACCGATTATTTATTGAAAACCGATTATATAACCGTTATAAATCTTAAATCAATAATTAATTTCCACCTTTAAAAAATATAAAAAAAAACCTTTTTTATTTTTAAAACCAATTATATATTTATATATTTTGTTATATAACCAATTTTTTTAAAATAATATCCGGCTATACAAAACTGATTATGGATATGGTTATTTGAATAACCAAACCATGAACGGTCTACCCGCGAGTTGCACAAATTAAGACTTGTGTAAGCTAGATGAGAATGGAATTACAAAAAAGAAAAATGGATCTAGATTGTGTGTTTTTCAACTTATTAGGTTAAGATTAATTTTACTTGTGAATTGTGGTTGCTATTGACCTAAAAATTTTGTGCATAGAGAAAATCAAACATAAATTTTTTCACTAATTAAATCATTTTCCACATGCGAACGATCTTATTCTACTACACTAATTCTAACCCTTTGGATTATAAATAAATACATAAATGTTATCTTGTTCTAGATGTTACATTTGGATCAAATTCGGCTTTCGTATTGCTATAATGCTATTATGTGCAAAAGTAGAGTTATTTAGTACATTTTATTAGATCACACTAATATAGATTTTAGGGTTGCATTTTGCAATAAAGTACATAGTGTGGCGAAGAAATAAAGTACATAGCAGCAGATGGAGGCACCTGATTGCACCCAAAACGGGTGGCTTGGTGGTGTTTTTGGCTGCATGTGGATCTGGGTTCGTGGAGGTTGGTGGTGGCTAAATTGTACCATTTCCTACATGTGTGAAATGACCAATGATAATAAATTTTTACCATTTGTTATACCATTGTAGCTGAGATTGAAATGATCCTACATTTGTAAGTAGGTTCAAATTTAACCGTTGCATGCAATTGAAGAGTAAAATTCTGTAAATTGTTTTTCCTTGTTTCATAACTTTCACAACCTATCTTCTATTCAATGTATTCTACTTACATGAAGTTACAAAAATTTGTCAATCTCAAATCATCTATTTTTAGTATTCTATCATTTGTGCAATTTATTGTTATTCTTATTATCTATTTCATATTGCTTTTAAAATAGATCCAAGTCAATTTAATGATTTCTTCAATTACAAGCATAATATCAATCCTTCACTAGAGATAGATACAATTAAGGATATAATATATGCATGCATCACATTTCATATTTTCATAACATGATTATTGGGAATGAATGACACACATATGATAATAATTTTTATTACTCCTATGATCATCTAGATAATAAGTCAACCATCGAAGTATATAATGATTATCATTTTGATTTTGAAATTCGACAATTTTAAGTAGATTTAGTGAAACACATTTGAGAACGTTTCTAGCATGAGGGAAATGCAAATTAAAAATTATTTTAAAAATTTGTTGTTATATTATCTATTTTTCTTAATTTTTAATTTATTTTTAATCCAAAATTAATATAATGTATTTATTTTATTTTAAAATTTTGGGGAAACAAATTATGCTTTGAGAATATATATATATATATATATATATATAATATTTTATTTCAAAATTAAAATATATATTAATTACTAGAATTAAAGTTCTTATGAGTTCATCGTTGGAATAAAAAATTGGTAGAATTCTTAAAGTTAATGTGATAATAATAAACCCACAAAAAGTAACTTAAAACCAATATTAAAGTTTTTCTTTGTGGTTTGTTGATGCTTTTACTTTACTTACATTAAGAATCATGCCACTATAGTTAAGATATTGAGTTGCATACTTGTTGATTTCTTAGCAAACATACCAAGTCGCACAAATAATATAAAATGGGAAGTCTGAGTATCGTATCTACGGAAACTTGCATAAAAATAGCAATGTTAACTAACTATGACTTTCGGAAACAATAATAATAATGATTGGATTGTGGGAATATAAATAGCAAAGTATAAATAAACAAAAATTGTTTTAAATATTTTTACGAACACGTGGAATGTGATAAAAAGAGATAAAGTAACAAAGAATAAAAGAGTTGAGTTGATTTCACTCAACCACATCTTCATGAAAAACAAAGTCTACTTCTCTAGTCCAAAGCCCAACTATCATCATCAACTAACAAAAATAGTCAATTTCCGATCCCTCGAATGGAAAGAATCTAACTCCCTTGACCAAACTATCAATTTCTTGACTAGTCTAACCAAATGACTTGCTTTAAAAACATGAGTTAAAAGACAACTATCAAGTTTTGCTCTATCCTTAAACACAAAACTCATTAGGTGTTCCTCTCCATTTCTAAGTTCAAAAGCATTTTTCATGACAATTCAAACGACAATATCAAGCAAAGGGTGATCAAGCCAAAACAAACATTAATGCATAGAAAATAACACTTAATAATGAACAATAAACATAGATTAATAATCAAAATGTAAACATAAGGATGAGTTCAACTATATCAACCTCCAAAATGGATAAACCTAACTACATGGCTACAAGAAGAAAATGGATGAAAAAGAGGATGAGAAATGGTAGGAAAGTGATTGAGGTTAAGGGAGAGCTTCCCAACTACAACCTAAAATCCTAGATAGTTCTCCAACCAAATTTGTCTTATATTCACATCCTTGATGCTTAAATAGGACTAAACGTGTTGCATTGTCGTTTCTACGTAATTGAGCTATGCGCTTAGCGTGCACTTACTCATCGAACGGACATACAAAAGTTACACTACTTTAAATGGTTGCAGGCTGAGCCCACGGTACACGTTGAACCCAAAAATAAATTAAAATTAGATGAAAAATCAAACATTTAAATTATTTTAAAGTTATTCTGATTTATTTAAAAATTAATTATAATCAAAACCAAATCAAACTATTAAAATATTAACATGATTACCTACAAAATGATCATTAAAATAATATTCTTAAGACACTTATCATTCACTTGCTCTTAGAGAACATGTAGTATAGATATATAGGTGTGGTATCGTTACTACCATACTAAGATTATTATAGCTCATTGAAAATTCTCGAGTCTTTTCTAATTGTGTTCTTTAATGTGAGCAATTCTTTTAATTAATGTTTGGTAGGAGGAAAATGAGAAAAAAGAGAAAAAGAGAAAAGTCTGAAATTAAAATTATAAAAAAGTGAAAAAGAATTAAAATTTTGTTTTTAAAAGTCAAATATTCTTCTTCTTTTTCATATTTTCTCCACCTAACAAAGAAAAATACATTATTATTCATATTTTCTTACTTCACAAATATTTTATTAATCCTCTAAAAAATGTTTTATTAATAATAATAATTCAAATAAAGCCGAAACGGCCGTACAAATACATGAGATGATGGGTGCAATTTATTTATAATTTACAAGAACAATGTTAGATGCACGTTTTGTAAACATACATTATCTTAATACTAATTTTTTTTTCTGACATTGTCTTCTTTTTTGTGTGTGAATAGACATATTGTCTTATACTAAATATACATTACAGAATTAGAGTATAATTATTAAAATTTAGATAAGAATCAGTTGTAATAAAATAATATGATTATAAACTATATAAATATGAGAAAGACAAAAAATATTGTAATCAAATAATTTAGTTCATCATTATATGATATCTAGGACGTACTATCTGTTTTGTGATGGCCGTACGTAGCTGATACCGCCGGTTGTTGTCCCATTCAAAACCCAAAATCTAAATTTAAATATTAAGAGTAAACTTTTATTTATTATCAAAATTAATTATATAAAATAAATATTTATTGAATTATTATATACGAAGTAAAAAATATATGTGTCTGTGTGTTAATCCGAATCCTCAATTTTTTTATAACAAATAATAAACCTTAAAAGTTAAATGTTTTATTTTGCTGAATTTAAAATAAAAAATCAAATTTGCAAATATATAACATTCTTGGAGTCGTCTGGAATAAAGAAGCAGATTATTTTGAAAAACGTTAAATTTCATCTAGAAACAAATTGATAAAAAGAAATAATTTTAAAAAAACTAATCCATACATTTTTTTTTATCATTCAGAAATTAATCCATACATTAATATAGCCAGTCAAAAGCAATATTAAGATAGTCAGGCAGAGGCACTCCCTACTGGCTACTGCAAACGCATGTTCCACGGTCACAATCTCAACACATATTTTAAATTTCCTTTGTAGTATTTTCCATTATATCATATGATATGATTTCACATTTTATTTTAGAAAAAGTAAAAGAGGTTGTCATCGCTGGCAAATTCTGTCCGTACCACCACCGACACTCATCCATAAATCCTGACCAGTGTTAGGCTGGTAACAAAAATATCATATAATGAATTTCACATGTGACAATTCTTTACAACAATTGTTTCTATAAGCAAAACAGTTCTTTACTATTCTTTAACAACTATTACTATTTATAAATATCGTTTTAAATTTGTGAAGAAACTACATTTCATAATTTTTAAATTCCCGTATAATAGGAGTATGAATAAGAAGAGACTCAAATTTTATCATCGTTTCTGTTTTCTTAACAGTAATAGTAATACCAATAAATGTCTTGAAACCGAAATCCTCATAAACTCATTAAGACAAGAAATAAAGTGGACTTTCCCGCCCAATTCAATTTTCTATTCTCGCCTGCAACTTCAAGTTTCAAGGGAAACCAACAAACACGCCTTAATCATAGCCATGGACCTTGCAGATATAATATTAATTTTAAATTTTTTGATAAATACTTATTTTGATCATTAAAAATCATTTTCTTATTAAATTATAATATTAAAAGTTAATTAAATAATAAATTATAATTTTTTAAGACCAATTTGATCAATTTATTATTAAATTATTTATCAAACTTTTTGCAAAATCGTATATTAAATTTGAATTTTATATTTTTTAATTCCGGGACCAAAATGGATATTGACACTAAATTTTATAATAAATTCAAAAAAGCCATTCACAGTTTCACATTCCTCACCCCCTTTTTTTGGGGAGAAAAGCGGGCCACTTACTATAGCGCCAAATTAAATTACACTTCCTTACTTCCTTTCTATTAAAATATATAAAAAAGAAAATAAAAATATAATTTTACAGATTCTCTAGAATCCCAGCATAATCCTAGTCCTCTTCGTCGCCGACAACCTTCGACAACGGCAACGCCGGCAAGTTCTTACAAAAAACCGCGCTTTCTCCGTCGTGAGCCTCACTCTTAACAACGAAGTGCCCCAACGAATCCACCAACTCAACCAAATTCTCCTTACACAGAAACTCCTCGCTCAAAACCCTCTCAACCTCTCTCCCGTAGTCATGCACAAAAACGTGAGTGTCGCCGGATTTTTTACTCCGGGCAAGCACCGCCGCCGTGAAGATCGGCGCCATCCGCCCTGGCGCCGCCGGAAAATACCCTTTGGGCCCGTCAACAAGAATAACGTCCCACGCGACAGTGTAAATGTGGTTAGGTAAGTCGTTGATTGCAAGCTTGCATTCGGAGAACAAGAGGTTCTGGACGGGCCTGCAGTCGCCGTGGGCCTGAGCTTGGGCTTGGGAGAGGAGTTTTGGGTATTCGCTGACTTTTGTTGTGAATTGGATATCGTAAGCTTCGACGCCGGGGTTGGAAGACTCGAATTTCGAGATGGCGTATTCGTTCTCGTCGAGGAAGACGGTGCGGCCGCCGCGGTGGTTGAGGGCGGCCCAGAGCAGGGACTCGTGGGTGAGGCCGAAGATTAAGAGGTTGGGGCGGGGGGGAAGGCGGAGGAGGGTGGAGGAGACGGCGGAGATTTCGGCGGGGGACATGGGTTTGGCGGAGGAGTTGGCGGCGGCGGCATAGTGGAGGAGGGCCTTTGTGACGGAGGGTGAGAGAGGGGAGGTAACGTCGGAGGAAGTGATTGAAGTGGCGGAGGAGATTGTGGTTGAGATGATGGTCCAGGTGAAGAGGAGGGTGGAGAAGAGGAGGAAGAAGAAAAGGAGCCAGAGGTTACGGTGGGAAGAGAATATTGTTGCGGCAGCGGCGGCGGCGGTGGGTGTCAGGGTTTGTTTGTGGAGGGAAGGGTGAAGGAGGATGAGCTTGGTGTTGTTGTTGTTCTTCATTCTGTTCGGGAGTACGAGGAAGAGAGAGAGAGAGAGAATTGTTGTTGTTGTTTTTGTTTCTTGGGAGATTTTATCTTCTCTTAAATTTCTCAGTCTCTCTAGTACTAGTACTAATGCTGTGGAATAGGGGAAGCTACATACAAGTTAGGAAGGGACAGAGGAATCGATGAGAGGATTTGAGATTTGAGAAGGGTCACACGTATCCCAAGACCCAGCCATAGGTCGTGGAGACTGTAAATGCTGACATGGTCCACATTTCTCGTGGTACATTTATTAATATCAGACGTGGGCCCAAACTATTGTTTAAACTTTTTAAGAGTGGACTACTTGAATTACTCTTTCACTTATGAAATTTGGTGAGATTATATAAATTTTTTGGATCTTATTTAACAACTGCTCTGGAGGTACTGTTTTAAGAAATTAAATTACGGTAAGTCATGAGTGAGAAATAGTATCACTTTTGAAATATAAGTCATGGATTTCATTTAATTTTTAATTATTAGTTAATTTGGCAGTGTTGATGATAATAATGTAAAAGGAGAAAAATAAAGACAATGATAGTGTCGGTGATCCTATAAAGATATTATAATTAAATTTTAATTTTAATAACTTATTATGTTTAATATTTATTTAATGATTATTATTAGTTATTTTCATATTCTCATATATGTAAGTGCATGTTATCAGTTAATCAGATAATTAGACATAAATAATTAATGTGTTAAAATTAAAATTAAATTATTTAAATTTTATTTAAGTTCAATTTTTTGAAGAAAATAATTTTTTGTTAGATTTTATTTATTTAATGGTCAAATTTAATTTCTTTTTTCCTAATGATAAGAAAGGTTAAGATAATAAAAAAAATGTGTTATCATTATAGTCACTTCTCTCTATTATACTATTTAATTATTTATCATAAGAAATAGTAGTATTTTATTTTTTGTAAGGAAGAAAAAGTAGTAATTACTGCATTATTTAATACTAATTCTAATCCTATATATAAACAATATAATACAAATCATCAAGACTAAAGAAAATAATGGTGATATTTAATACTATCATAAATTTAAATTTTATTTCAAAAGTATCCTTAAATTTAAATGTTATAAATGATGATCTTATTTAATGTTAATACTCATAATCTAATAAGTGTGTTTAGTAAATAAAGTTAGTAATAAATTAAGGATATAAAAAGGTATTTAATTCTAAATAAGATTGAAAACTAGTCATTATTCCTTATAATTAGGACCAAAGAAAAATATTTTTTTTGTTTATGTATAAGACTAGACTTAATAATATCTCAATTATTATAATAGTTAAATATAAGTATTTAACCATAACAACCATAATACAAAAAAATTACAATTTAATTATTATTAATAATATCATACATATGAGTTAATATAATAATAAATATACTATATATTATTACTAGGAGAAACACTTGAACTATATGTTTGACTAATTATATATATATATATATATATATTAAAATGTTGAATTTATTTTTAAAAATGCTTAACTTTATTTAAAAGTTTAAGATAGTTAGTTTGACATGAGAGTTTATAAGAAACAGTAGCATGTGATTTGGTCGAAAATGTTTTAAATCTTCTTTACAAATTACAATAACCCAGTGTTCTTTTTTATTATTATTCTTTTAAAAGATTTCTTGTAATAAAGCATATTCTCCTTACCAAAGTCCTCATCCCCACCCGCAACAAGCACATTTTGTCAAGCCAAGCCCGTATCCGCCAAAATGGAATTCATATCTCCTTAGTGTGGTGGAGAAGGTAAGCTGGTTTAGAAATCACCCAGATAAAAGAGATTTAAATAAGAAGTTTACCTCTTTTCCTATATATATATATATATAAAATATTTAATTCCTCAACAATAATAAAGTAGTTAAATTAATTTATTATAATTAATATCATAAGTTTAAAGTTTATTAATAGAATTAATTGATTTAAGTAGTGTACTACTCATAATTTAAGGAGTAATTTTTAACAAATAAATATGAGTTTTGTTATTAATAGATTAATAAATGCATTCATTTTTATAAAAGAGGGTGGGTAGTTACATAAAAATAAAATTATGTCTAAATAACTTGTTGGTTATAGATTTGAATATCGAAATAGTGTTTTCTAAATAATAGTATGTTTGTAGTTATTATAATAATAATTAAAGTTGTTATCATTCAATATAAAAATTAGTTTTAATTTTATGTATAAAAGTAATAATTTTAAAAAATATTATTTATTAAAAATTAACCACTTAAATAAGGAAAAAATTAATAATTTCAGTCCCTTTATAAAATTTCTAGATCCGTTCCTATCTGACTTGTGAAATAAAGATATCTGACCTGTTACTTCAGAGTTCAGATGAATAATATAGCGCATGAAGATGGAGTGGAAGATTTTATTGTCTAGGTACATATACTCGAAGATTTTTTTTTTTTTTTTTTGTCAGAGGCTGAATGATGCTTAATTATGGCATGAAATTGAGCTTATCAAACCGATAACCAATGCCACTCCACCATTTATTTAATAATAACGTGAATGTCCATATCTCATGGCGGGAAAATTAAGGAATGATTTTTGTTAATTAGTTAATGGGTTAAGCAAATGATATCCATGTAGTATACATTTGGCATAATCGCTATCATTTGAAAAATCATGAGTATGCAACACCTAACCTGCTATAATTTTGGTAACTACCTGGTGCCGCAAATAAAGCGATGTTGATGGCATTGACCAACAAGTTCACATCCCAATTTACGCTCTCTCTCTATATAGGTTGAGGATTAGGATAGTTCTCTTGAGTAGAAACAAACAACAACAAACTCTTTTTATTGAAAAAAAAAATACTAAAGTCCAAATCCCCTGATTATGAATTGAATTTTGAACTTGATTATTATTACACTTGTTGCCTGGAGTGCCGGCAATCAAGGGGAAACTTTAAGAAATGGATAATTACTTTTCTAAATAGACCGTTTAATACATCTTTGTTCAGTTCACATTCATCGAAGCAACCTTTCTCCAAGCACTATGCCCTTTTACTCGTATGCATATGGTTCAACTTTAATGGAAGGGTGGTCTTTATTCTAAGTCACATATTTGATATTTGCACCTTTTTCCACTTGACTCTTTGTTTTGTTGTCTTTACTTTTGTTATTGATAATTGATAATTGATTTTTCTTTCAAATTGGTGAATTCAAGTATTCAACAGTTGCTATTTTGGAAGTTTATCAAATTTTGGGAACAAAATTAATCTATTAAAATATCCACATTCTTTCTCATAAATCAGTCAGAAAATTATTATTATTATTATTATTATTATTATTATTATTATTATTATTATTATTATTTCAAATGAAGAATATTTCATATTTTGAGAAATGAAAATACAAATTAAATATAGATCATTAAATAATATTTGAATGATCAAAATTAAAACAAAAAATACAACTATTTGTTTAAATGATCATGTGATTATATATTTATATAACTACTTACTTTTATTTTTGGTTAAATTAGTTATTTAATTTATTTTTTAGATTTAATTTGATCCTCTAATTTTTTATAAGTTCAATTTAGTTCTTTAATTTTTTAAATCAATTCAATTTGGTTCTTAAATCTAAATTATAAGAAATTACATTGTGTGACCATTCAAAACTATCACTAAATAGTTTTACAACCACAAAATGTGCATTTCCCAAAAAAGATGAACCAATTTAAAAAATTTAGATCTCGAATTGAATAAAAAAAATTAGAAGACCAAATTGAATCCCTTTTAAAAATAAGAAGACTAAATTAAACAAAAAAAATTAGAGTATCAAATTAAACCTAAATAATAAATTAAAGGACAAAAAAAATTAATTTAACCTTTATTTTTTAACCATTAATGTATCAGGACAAACACAAGTTGGATCGGTTCGGGTTAGGACAAAAATAGGAACCAAATTGGATGAAATAAACCAAGTCAAATTAATCAATTCAGATTAGACTATGTTCAACAAAACATTTCAATTAGTTTTTAACTCTTTACTAGATGAAAAGTTCATTTGATTTTTTAGTAAAACAAATTTTTTTAGTAGCTTTTAGCACTTTTTTAAATGCTACTTGAAGATGCATTTTCTAAAATAATAGTTTCTAATTTTTTTTATAGTTTCTTCAACTTTTATCATCGATATATTTATTAATTTCCTTGTTATTTTTAAATAAATCATGATATATATTTTTTTATCATTTTAAACTTTTCATCTACCTCAACAATTAATTTTACTAAATACTTTTAATTTAATAAATTATTTTTCAGCTAACTTTTTAGCTTTCAATTTATTTTTCGGTTAATTTTGTCAAATATAATATAGTCTTTTCCCCCGATTTTGACCCAACGGTTAAGCTCGATCGAATCAGGTTACGTATTGGGTTACTTGACAAATATAGCAAAAGTTAGGAAAATGAAGAAAACATGAAAAAGAAAAATTCAATCCGTAATGAATCATGTTAAATTCATATAAATAACCATATTGCCTACATTCTCCTTGTCCATAATAGAATATTAATAAAAAAAATTAACAGTTAGCTTATCACCCTGTTCACACTTCATAGTAGAATATAAAACAAAAAAATAAACTCTAGTCAAGATTCATTCACTAATCGCCAATTCATAATAAAATGCTCGTTGTTCAAAGTCCAAACACATTAACAATGGCTAAAAAATTAAAAAGAAACAATACAGATTTATGCTATTTACACTCCCCTATTTGCTAAATATACCCCCTTTTCATTATTTTTCAGCTTTGAATGTACTCCACTCATCTCTTTCTCTTTCTCACGTCACTCTTTTCCAGAAAATACACCATACACCCCTATTCATTTGAAGATGCAAATTGAACATACACAACTCATACATCTTTATAACATATGCAAATTTATTCAGAGTCATACACCATATTTATATAACTACTAGGTATATATGCAGCTTGGATCTCTATAGGGACAAGGGGAGCCACGGCCCCTCAAAATTTTTGAAAAATATTATTTATATGTATATTATAATATAATAAAACTAATTAAAAAATTATTAGTTGTACATAGAAAAGGTAAAAAGCAAGAATATACATGTTTATTACATATATTTATATTTTCTTATGGTTGGATTTCGGGACAGAGGATTGGGTTTGTTTTCTGTTACTGTTACTTTGTTTACATTATGTTATACCCCATCCTCTATTTTAATAAAAGTTTTTTATTCGATAAAAAATTCTATATTTTCAATAAACAAACTCTAAAAATACACTTATGCCTTATCGAAATTGATCATAAATGGACTCCCATAAACAAACTCAACCTTGTCTCTATATAACCAACTCTGCCCCTTCCATTAATTCCTGCCTATTGTTGTATTGGGTCCTGGCCTTGGGAATTTGGGTACGAGAATACACTAACATAGGCTTAGGAGTGTGATTTCTAACAGCTTTCCAAGCCCTCTTCTTTGCTATCTGAATAACACGATGATAATCAAAGGTCATTTCTATACTTATTTAACATTTACATTCATAAATTCCTTTTTATAAATTCATTAACAAAATGATCATCTATGTATTGCACGTTGTATGTAGAGACAAATCTAAGACAAATGGACACTAAGCAACACATTAAAAAATCAGAACATTACCTATCTGAAGAACCTTTTAACGAACCTTGATCGGACGTAGGTCACAACATGGTAGATGACTGTGTGGCAGGTAACATAACCTTCAGAAGACAGTCTTTTGGTGCTAGAATCACCTTTACAGACAGAAGCTTCAAATATGAAAAGAAAGTTAGTGAACATAAATAAACTTGATATACACTGGAAGCATTCTCGCTGACATAAAAACAACCAAAGTTGAAGAAAGACCAATTTTTAATCCATGGAGAAAATTTGGTTGGAATAATCCTCAAAAGAAAAATAGGGAGCAGGTATAGTTTCTTATTTTTTATACATGGTTTCTACTATCAATATGAAAATGAATCTAATGTAAGATCATATATTTGAAAGCCACCTTTTCTAGTTCTGTTATAACTTATAATGTTGTATTTGGGTTGAATATGGAGGAACATTTCTTTTATTTTTCCTTTTTTGTTGCTTTAAAAAAAACTATTATACTTTTGTGGGGTTGACAGTCACATTCATTTTGTCTCAGATTAACTTGAACTTCATTTTTTTTAATCTTCAGGTATTTGATTATCGTTACATTTTGCCCTTTTGAACACAAGTCATAAACAACATTTTTATAAGTTTATAAAGTGGCAGTCATGACTCATGAGCAGGGTATCAACTTTTAAACAAGCACAAATTGCAACAGAATACGCACAGTGCATGCGGATCACTCTGCTCTGACCTTTATTATTGGTGCCAAAGGAATATATAATGCAACGTGCCAACAAACTGACTGCAGTATATATAGTATGAGTCTAAGCTAGGAGAATTTCCTAGAATAGCTTACCCAAATTTTTTATATGTTAACAATGGATTCATACAGTTACTCTGGCTATAAAATAATTGTCTAACTGTGTTAGTAACTAGTATTAAACTCTGTTAATTAGTTTAATAAACATAAGTGTACGTTAAGTTTATATAAAAATGTCCCTTGGACTCTAGCACATAGTTTTCACTTTTCACGTTCTCTTTGAAACCGTGAATTTCCATGTGCATCTATGACCGAGTTAGGAAAACTAATTCAATACTTCCAAATCCAATTATGAAAATTCCAACCAAATCAATTAGAGCCAGAGCAACAGAAAGACTCTCATCCATCCTATCTGCAACTTCCTTCCCCTTTGCTGTTGACTTCTTTGCTTCTCCTTGATTCCGAAGATGCCATTCACCTCTGCTAAACTTCGGTATAATGAATTGAAGCTTCATGTTTCTAATCAATATTTTATCCAGTTGGTTCACAAGATATGAACAAGTTCTATGAGTGAGGATCATTAACAGTTTAACACTAAGGCTTAAATGTGAAATTTGGCTTGCATAAGAAATCGAACAAACGTACACTTCCGAAATAAAATAAATACATGACTAATGTTACAACAGGGTTATGTTGAATTAAGCATATCTCGAAATGTAAGTTCCTAGGACTTGAAACTAATTTAGTTCAAATTATTGAAATTTAGATAACAAAACATATCTCGCGGAAATGTACTCAACCTATGCATACTGTTATTATGGGGTATATGAGTGGCTCAATGAACTTAACTCCTCAATTAAAGCTTTCAAATCAGAATCGGATGATCCTCCTCCTTCCACGGCCTGCTTAGCTAACTGCGAAAGCACCTTTGTTCTATTCCTCATTTCAATTGCTTCTTCCTCAATCATTATCCTCTTCACAGCCTTCTCCACAGCATCCCATGTGATACTATCCCCCTCCAATCGTAACCATTTTTTAGCACCAACAGGCACACCAATTTTAAGGACCTCACTCAACAACTTCTCATTGAAAAATTGTTCTGCAGCAACAGGCCAAGTGACCATGGGAACCCCTGCAGTCACTGCCTCCAACGTTGAATTCCATCCACAATGCGTCACAAACGCGCCAGTAGCTTCGTGTTCAAGAATCAACACTTGAGGCGCCCACCCTCTTATGATTAGTCCCTTACCTTCCATTCTTTTCTCAAATCCATCAGGTAACCATTTCTCTCCCTTTTCTTCTCTGCTTTTCCTAACGACCCAGATGAATTGTTGCCTTGAAGCCTCTAGACCTATTGCAATTTCTCTAAGTTGTGAATCCGAGAACTTTGCCACACTTCCGAAGCATACATAAACAACTGAACCGGGTTTCTTCGTGTCAAGCCATTTTAGACACTCATGCTCATCAATTGATGCTTCCTTACCTCTATGCACTTTCTCTTCGGTATCTTTGTTGCAAAGAAATAAGGGACCAATGTGCCATGCTTTTCTTCCAAGCACGTTCCTGAAATGATCTGCATAGACCTTCTCAAGTTCGTAGAAGCTGTTAACAACAACCCCATAGCACCTAGACTCTGATTCCCTTGCTTCCACCAACAATTTGGCCAGGCCTGTTTTCTCCTTACCCTTGAAAAAAGGTGGCAGCTGCATCCCTGTCATTTTAATATCACCGGGAAGATTAGGAATGACGAACGATTCGGAATCAGAAGAAACATCGTTGTAAGGCTCGTAGAGTCCCATACACGTGGTAGCGCACGAGGAGAAGAAACCGGTCCCATGGAACACGAGCCTAGGAATTCCAAATTTGGCGGCAGAATCAGTTGTCCATGGGAAGAAAAAATCAGCGACAATGCAATCGGGACGTTGCTTGAGCAATAGTTTCTCAAGCGGCTCTTGTAGCAAACCAGTGGCCACTATGAAGGCTTGAAACAAATTTGGTGAAGAGATGGAGTCAACGTTTTCGCAGCCAACAGGTAAACCAGCCTCAACACAAGGAAACTCGATGGTTTCAATGTGGATTTTGTTGCCATTAGTTTTGGATTTTCCAATGGCTTTGGAGAAGAAAGGTGCATTGAGGGGCGTGGTGACTATAGTGGCTTTCACACCCTTTTCAGCAAACAATTTGGCCATGTCAACGGTTGGTATCATATGACCATGGCCTAAGAAGGGGAAGAAGAAAATGTGTAGAGGATGATGTTCACAACTACTCATCTTTGTCTCTACTGAGTATTGAGTAAGCAAATCTGTATAACTTTTTGCTCAAACTGGAATAAGGAGGAAAAGTTCAGAAATATAGAGAATGCAATTTGCCTTTAGTTTGAGTTTGTAAACAGCAAGAATTTATAATTATAGGAGCTTAAAGCAATTATAATATAACTGTATCCCACCCGTGCAACGCACGGTCATTAGTTAATTAAATTGGTTGAAAAATTTATATTTATTTGTCTCTTATCCGACTCAGAATGACTTCAATGAAAGATACCAAAATAAGAATAACAATTTCTTTATTATCGAGCTTACCAACTGATAGGATTTTTTTATTTTCATCACCAACTGATTGGATTGTTCAAACTTAAAAATGAGTGGTTTTCACAATTAAAAAATGAAGAAGTAGATGGACCTCAAGAAAAGAATAAAGATTTATATCATATGAGAATTATTCTAATATTGTAAAGAAAGTGGTTGTTAACACTTAGCATTGAAGTGATTTATAAATCCTTTTGTCGTTGACGCAAATGACCATAACAAAACTTCTCAATCTCTCTTCTTTGTTTTACTTTTTAAAAACTATGTATCTTATTGTCCGGAGGCTCCACGCTATGCGCAGGTAAGAGGAAGAGAAATTGTACGCAACATTACTCTTGCATATGCAAAGAGGCTGTTTTCGGATTCGAACCCATGATCAACAAGTTACCAAAATACAATTTTACCGCTATGTCAGGACTCACCCTCCTTTGTTTTACTTCTTGCTGCACAAAATACTACTTGCAACCAGAATGTGAATCCACTCTTGTTCACTCTAGGGAGAGAAAAAATGAGTAGTGATCATCTTCCTTTACACATTCTTCTTCCATTTCTTGGCACATGGCCATATTATCCCAACAGGTCAAGTGGCCAAACTATTTGCTGCTAAAGGGATTAAGGTCACTATAATCACCACTCCCCTCAATGCATCTCTCATCTCCAAAGCCATAGGAAAAAGTAAAACCTTAGCACACAACAATGAAATTCATATTCAAACCATCAAATTCCCTAGTGCAGAGGTTGGTTTACCAGAAAGATGCGAAAACATCGACTCACTTCCTTCACCAGAATCTTTTCCTATTTTCTTCAGGGCCACTGGGGTGTTACAAGAACCACTTGAACAACTATTACATGACCAACATCCAGATTGTCTCATTGCGTATCCGTTCCACACATGGACAACTGATTCTGCCACCAAATTGAGAATTCCTAGGATTGTGTTCCAAGGGGTAAGTGTCTTCACTTTGTGTTCTTTGGATTGTATTAAACTCTTGTGAGCCTCACAACAAAGTTTCTTTTGATTCTGAATAGTTCATTCCTAATCTTCTGGGTGAGATTAGAATGACAAGGAATCAATTATCGGATAATGACGAAATGCGCGAGTCAAAGGCGAAAAGCTACGACATTATAGTTAATAGTTCTATGAGCTTGAGCAAGTGTATGCAGATTATTATTGTTGGATATTTATGTTTTCAATGCTTGGCCCAAATGGCAAGGTATTGAAAAATGGTTGTTGAATTGGGCTCCCTTCCCAAAATGTTGACCTAAGCCCATTAAAGGGTGTTGAAGCCCTAAACCTACTTCACTTCTATAAATTCGTTATTTATGGGTGGAGAAAGAAAGCGCAATGTGAGACGCACAGAAGAGAGCGCAGACAGAAAAGAGGGCCGAGGTTTTGAGTCTTCGAGAGGTTTGAGTGAAACCCCTTGTAGAGAGAGAATACCACCATACTTGGTGTTTGTTTGATTGCATCTCTAGTGAAAGGCTAGGGAAGATTGTTTGATTGTAACCATTATCTTTATAGTGGAAGATTGATTCTGGATTAGTCTCCCGTGGGTTTTTTCACCGAGAAGGTTTTCCCACGTTAAACATATTGATTGTGTATTTTTCTCTCTTGTATTAATTTTTTGCTTCCGCATTTGTTTTGATTTGAGGGTTTGATGGATACCTAATAGTGGTATCAGAGCCCGGCTTCGAAGGGTTTTGAAAGAGAAACGAGATGGAGACCAGTGGTGGCATAACTCATGACGGGGATATGTTCAAGCTGACCGCAGATAACTTCAATTATTAGAGATCGATGATGGAAGATCATCTTATCTGCAAAGATTTGTATGAACCCATTGTTCTTGAGGAGAAGTCGACAAGAAAATCAGACAAGGACTGGGAGATCCTGAGTTGTAAGGCAGTGGCCACGATCAGGAAATACATTGACAAAAGCCTCTTTGAGCACGTGTCCCAGTTCACGAACGTGTATGAATTGTGGAACAAGTTGGAATCTATGATTCAGAAAAAGACTCCCAGGAAACAAGCACACCTGGTTCGCCGGCTTGTGAAGCTAGAGTACAAGGACGGCATGAGCATGATTGAACACCTCAACACCTACAAAGGTATTGTGAATTAGTTGTCCAAAGCCAATATGAAAAATGATGATGAGATGCAGGCTTTGTTGCTGCTGAGTTTGCTACCAGAATGCTGGGATACTCTGGTAGTGACATTGAGCAACTCGGCTCCAGAAGAAAAATTGATGATGGATGTCGTGACTGATAGTCTCTTGAATGAAGAAGCCAAGAGAAGAGAACGAGGTGTAACTAACGCGTATGAGGCCAATGTTGGTGAGAACAGAAGTAAGTCTGACTTCCAAGGTCGTAGCAAGGGCTGGGGTCGTGACAAACGAGATCGGTCCAGAGACCGGCCAAGGCCAAAATTTGAACTGAAGTGTTTCTACTGTGGGAAGTCCGGACATAAGAAGACTGACTGTTGGACTCTGCAGAAAAATGAGCAGAGTGGCACAGTGAAGAGAGATCAAATTGTGCTAAAGAAGAAAGAAGACAAGAGCACCACAGCGGTGGTTGCCAACGTTGAAGCCGAGATATTTCTTCTCGGAGAAGATAATTTTCTGAATGTTGCCTTTGATGACTGCGCCTGGATTGTTGACTCAGGTGCCTCTTTTCATGTAAATCCTCACAAAGGTTTTTTCTCATCATACAGAAGTGGAGACTTCGAAGCTGTGAAGATGGGAAATCAGGTGACCAGCAAAATTGTTGGTGTCGGTGATGTGACCCTGACCTTGGATGTAAGGTGCCGACTTGTGTTGAAAGATGTGAGACATGTACATGATATGTGATTGAATCTAATCTTGGTGGGAAAGTGTAACACCCCGTAGGCCTCCGACGTGTTATCATTCATAATATCAGTTTAACGTTTAAAACATGGTTTATAAAACCCAGCAGAAGCACAGAATCGTTTTTCTTGATGCATTATGTATGAACTAACATCAAAGTCACACACACAAAACACAAAGGCACACCCCTGCTGATCCAGTTTCTCATAACATTACTCATTAAGAC
>PYAF01000125.1:2070910-2100643 GCA_007407185.1 Glycine tomentella | reverse complement strand
TTTTTTTTTTTTTTTTTTTTTTTTTTTTAAACCAGGTTATTATAGAAAGCTAGATGATGTCAGATTAATAAACAACTTTCAAGGGTGTAGATGGAAATTAGCCAAGGGAAGCTTAGTGATGGCCCGAGGAAAGAAGGAAGACTCCTTGTATGTGATGCAAGGAAAGATTAATGGTGGAGAAGCCAACTCAATCCGAGATGGACCTAGCTTGGAGTTGTGGCATAAGCGCCTCAACCACGTGAGTGAGAAATGACTCCAGATATTGGAGAAGAAAGAACTATTGACCAGGTTGAAGGGCCAAGTGCTGGAGAGTTGCACGCACTGCCTAGCTGGAAAACAACATCGGGTTTCATTTGTGAGACCGGATCAACCTAGACAACAGAGGTGTATTCTTGACCTCGTCCATACTGATGTTTGCTCCATGTCTGAGAGATCACTGGATGGAGCTTAGTATTTTGTTTCTTTCATTGATGACCATTCCCGCAAAGTGTGGGTTTATCTATTGAAGTCTAAAGACCAGGTATTCCAATCGATCAAAGAATTTCATGCTATGATGGAAAGGGAAACTGGCAAGAAGTTGAAGGTGGTCAGATCTGACAATGGTTGTGAGTATCGTAGTCCCTTTGATGCTTATTGTAGAGAAGCTGGGATCAAACTTGAGAAGACACCCCCAAGACTCTACAATTGAATGGACTTGCTAAGAGAATGAACCAAACTATTGAGGAAAAAGTTCGAAGTATGCTATCCAATGCCGGATTGCCGAAATCATTATGGGGAGAAGTAGTTAGAACTATTGTTGATTTGATTAATCTCTCACCATTACGACCACTTGAAGGTGAAATTCCAGAAGTCTGGACAGGTCGAAAAGTGACCTATAATCACCTGAAGGTATGGATGCCGAGCTTTCGTGCATGTTCCTAAAGGTGAAAGGGCAAAGCTTGATGCAAAGACGAAAGAATGCATTTATCTCGGTTCGCCGAAAACAGAATTCGGGTTTAGACTTTGGGATCCAATCAATAAGAAAATTGTGAGAAGTCGAGATGTGACCTTTCATGAAGACGAGACCATTCATGACATCTCAAAGCCCCAAGTCCAGGTTATTGTCCGATGTGAAGAATCCATCCCTCTTGTTCGAGCTGAAGTTGGAGGAGAAACAAACAAGAAGATGACAAAGAGTGGCTTCCTGAAGGATTTGAGAAAAGAATGAAAGGAAAGGGACTGATCATAAGAGGGTGGGTGCCTCAAGTGTTGATTCTTGAACACCAAGCAATCGGAGCATTCGTGACGCATTGCGGATGGAATTCGAGGTTGGAAGCAGTGATTGTAGGGGTGCCTATGGTCACTATGCCGGTCGCCGCAGACCAGTTCTTCGATGAGAAGTTTTTGTTACTGAGGTCCTTAAAATTGGGGTTCCTGTTGGAGTCAAAAAATGGGTTAGAATGGTGGGAGATAATACCAAATGGGAGGCAGTGGAGAAGGCTGTGAAGAGGATAATGGCAGGGGAAGAAGCCATTGAAATGAGGAGCAAAGTGAAGGTGCTCTCACAGAAGGCTAGGCTAGCCGTGGAAGAAGGAGGATCATCTTACTCCCAGTTGAATACTTTAATTGAAGAGCTGAGTTCGCTCCATCGCTGAAATACTTCGACATATAAACCTACAATACAATTGTGTTATCGTTAGCAAGCCATCAATATAGTTTGCAAAAGCTTTTTTTGCATGTTTGGATTTCTGTTGGGATGGTTTCAAAAATATGTTTGGGAATAAGATCAGTTTAGGATTATGTTTGGTTATTTCTAAAAATATGTTTGAGAATAAAATTCTGTCTGAAAAACTAAATTTTGGAAAAGTAAGACTTGAAATACTCTTGCAAACTTATATGGATCTTACTCTTAAACATACACTTTCTTTTGTAACTAATAAGTTGAACATGTGCTAAATTTTTGCAAAGTTTTGAAAATAAAGAAACCTGGTGGATTTTGACATAGTAGGTTACATAGTTGTCAAGCAATTATCAGTTGAAATTTATTCGTAGGTGGTATAGTTGTTAAACTTTGGCCATTTCATGGTTTCCTTTCCATGAAGAGATTTAGTGATGCTTTTGCCTGCTTAAGGTGATAAGAGATTAAAAACCAAGGTAATTTCCTATCAGCTTATTGATTTCCTTTTTACCCATCAATGTGAAAGATCCTTGAGCTTTGTTTGAAACGATAGAAAGAGGAAGAAATGATGAAGGACAGGCCGAAAATAACATCCTTTTTCGTTTTGATGTGGTCTGGAATCTCTTAAAAATCAAGACGGATATGTTGAAAGTTAATAGTAACACTATAAAGTCATATTTGTGCCATTGTATCATTCGTCTCAGAATAATCAAAATCATTATTGGAGTAATAATTTTTGGATTCCAATGCACACAAGCAAAAGTTAAAACTTTGAAACTCTTGTTTTCTTGGAAGTAAAGGTTCTCTAGTTACTAGTTTGATATCATGGTGATACACCCCCTACTTGACATGGTCAACAACATTAATCTTAATTATTTGGGACACTTAACCAAAAACTTGGCACCATATAACATTTATTATAAGTATAGCGTTTTTTAATCCTTTTTACATTTTTTTTGACAAACCATCCTTTTTAAATATGTATTATTTTCTATCATTATTTTTTTTTATCTTCTGCTTCCAGCCTTCAACTCAACTCATGCATACGAGAAAAAAGTTTAATTAACACCAAATTGACTGAGGAAAAATATAAATAATAAAAAATATGATATAATAAAAATAAAAATAAAAAATATTAATATATATCTGATGTATAAAAAAATAAAAATACTACATATCCCGCACGTCTCCTCATCTTAAAATAGAGCAAACATATAGATTATTCTTTCACTGCTCACTCATTAATTCTAGAAAATGTGACACGTGTGGAAAACAGACCAACACTGATTTACGGAGATACTCGCTTCTAGAAATTTGTAGGTGCTAATTGTAGAAGTGGAATATTTTGTTTTGGACTAATTTGTAAGTTTTTTTTTACAAGCCTAATTTGTAGGTTCTTCATAGTTTATATAGTTATAAGAAAAGAAAAGAAAAAAAAAGCTTTTGCTCCCATAAAAGACATATGTTCATAAAAGAACAAGAAAAAAATCCTCGTGTAGTTGTGTAACTTGTTCTTATCTCTCAGTGAAGTGTATGAATATCAATATACTATATGTAATTATGTATCAGTTATGCCTTCAGCATCTCTTCCTATAATTATAAATTCTTCACATCCAAACCAAAGGCAAATGTAACACTTCTCTACAATATTACTGTGTTTTTCCTCCCTATTCAAGTTTGAGAGCGAAGTTATATAGATTTGCTCATTCACTAGAGAAAAAGATGGATAGTAGTGAATATCATACTCTACACATTTTCTTCTTCCCCTTCTATGATCATGGTCATGTGATACCAACCCTTGACATGGCCAAATTATTTGCTGAAAAGGGTGTGAAGGCCACTATAGTCACCACACCCCTCAATGCACCTTTCATCTCCAAAGCCATTGGAAAATCCAAAACTAAGTACAACAGAATCCATATCCAAACCATTGAGTTCCCCTTGTGCAGAGGCTGGTTTACCTGATGGCTGTGAAAATACTGACTCAATCACTTCACAAGATTTGTTTGAATCCTTCTGTATGGCCACATGTTTCCTACAAGAGCCATTTGAGCAACTAATAGAAAAGCAACATCCAGATTGCATTGTTGCTGATATGTTCTTCCCATGGGCAACTGATTCCGCTGCCAAATTTGGAATTCCTAGGCTTGTGTTCCACGGCTATAGTTTCATCTCCTTGTGTGCTACCTCGTGTATGGAACTCTACGAGCCTCACAACGACGCTGAGTCGTCGTCGTTCGTCATTCCTAATCTTCCGGGTGAAATTAGCATCGAAAGGACAAAGCTGCCACCTTATAGCAATAATAAGTAGAAAACAGGCATGGCCAAATTGATGGAGGAAGCAAAGGAATCAGAGTTGAGGAGCTATGGGGTTGTTGTCAATAGCTTCTATGAACTTGAGAAGGTCTATTTAGATCATTCCAGGAACGTGCTTGGAAGAAAAGCGTGGCACATTGGTCCCTTATCTCTTTGCAACAAAGATACCGAAGAGAAAGCAAATAGAGGAAAGGAGGCATCTATTGATGAGCATGAATGCCTAAAGTGGCTTGACACAAAAAAACCCAATTCAGTTGTTTACTTGTGTTTTGGAAGTGCGGTAAAGTTGTCTGATTCTCAGCTTCGAGAGATTGCTATGGGACTTGGGGCGTCGGGACAACAATTCATCTGGGTCGCGGGGAAGACGACAGGACAAAAGGGGGAGAAATGGCTACCTGAAGGATTTGAGAAAAGAATGGAAGGAAAGGGACTAATCATAAGAGGGTGGGCGCCTCAAGTGTTGATTCTTGAACACCAAGCAATTGGAGCGTTTGTTACGCATTGCGGATGGAATTCAACGTTGGAAGCAATGACTGCAGGGGTTCCCATGGTCACTTGGCCTATTTTCGCTGACCAATTTTTTAATGAGAAGTTGGTCACTTGAGGTCCTTAAAACTGGGGCACCTATTGGTGTTAAGTTGTTGGATTGAAGGGAGTACGGGTGTTCACGGGTACGGGTCATCTATGAATCCAAATTTATCTAAATTATTTGGGTTGAATCATTTATGTATTTGGATCAAAATCGAATTGATCAAAATCGATCATGTACAGGTTGGGTCACAGGTTTAGATTTATAGATTCGTTGACCCGTTGATACGATCTGTGAACACATAATAATAATATAAATTTTATTTATATATATATATATATATATAAATTAAAAATTAAATTTTTTTCTCTCCCCAATTTAGCATATGACCCAATTTATTTGTTTCTTTTGCAAAAACATTAATAGAAACAACATTTTACTTACTACTGAATTTTGATAGAATTATGAATAGTTTTAGGCAGTAGCATGTAGTATAACAAATTTTTAATAGATAAATAGTATACTTGAATTTTGGCTTTTAAAAATAAATAATATTAAGCCTAAGTACTTAACTCTTCACTTCTAATAAAAAAATTTGTTATATTACTCTTAAATTAAATAGATAAGGAATATCAAAATTAAGATAAAAATTAAGTGGCTGAGAGTGAGTGGTGAGGCACATGCAAATTATAGAGAGAGAGTCTGAAAAGTGAAAACAATTAAACACTAAAACAAGTGCAGAATAGCAGAAGTGCTCCACTGCTCCGCGACCGACATCCCGCTCTTGCATCCCGCATCGACACAACCCACATCCTGCATCGGTGGTGGATCGAGTGCATCCCGCCCTTTGGTTTAACGCCTCCCAGAGTTCAAGTTTTGGTACGAATTTCCTTTTCCCTAATTCCCCCTTCTACTTCTACGGTTTCGTAATCCACCACATATTTTTATTATATTGTATTTTACTGTTTTCTATTGTGAGTCCAAGATAGGTAGGTAGCTATTTGGGCATGCCTTGTAACATGCTGATACTTGTTTTTACATATTCAGCATTGTGGTTTTGTGTTGAGTTAGTGCGTTTGTGGTAAACTACAATCAAATCATTCTTGTTTTTAGATATTCTCCTATTTTTGGGTTTAATTTTTTTATTGGATTCAAAGCCTATTGCTTTTAGCTTCTCGTTCTAGCTTTTGCATTAGTTGAACAAGTTTGATTCGAAATTGGCAATTTTTATGTCCGCTGAAGTGAAAATTGGATGCAGAAAAGGGAAGGTTATTGTTCTGTGCATCTGAATATTAATTGTAATTTATGCTCATCATTCTGTTGATGTACATGTGCGGTCTCTAATATCCATTCAGTAGTTTGATTTTTTCTTGTATTCTTAATTGCATTATATTCTAAATTCTAAGCGTATGATTCGTGATGTTTGCTTGTACTAGGCTAGATACCTTCTTCCATTGCAAAGATTGAGTTGTGGATAGAATTTATTTTTTCTCCTTTCCATGGTTTAATCCAACTTGTATAGTAGTATTACTCTTCAAACTAATCTATATGATGTCACCATTACTGGGAGCTCCTTGTTTTCAGTTTTGAAAATGCCACACTCAACATATCCTACTGGCTTCCGTGTTATACCTGTGACTATTATGGACTTTGAAAACCAATATTGTATTAGATTTTATATTATATTGTTGTTTTCAATTCTAAGTCTATGATTTGGCTACAGAGGAGATCAGTCTTCCTTAATTGCATGGATCATGTCCTGTGATCTTCTTAGTAACTAAGTGTGTCGGTCTTGATGTCTTATAATGTAGGTCTCATACTCTCATTAATGCAATACGCTTTCTTTTTTCAATTTATTATTTTCCATATAAGTTATTTGGTTTTAATTTTGTCTATATTGCTACTATTATATGACTTGTATTGAGAATATCTTGTTCAATAATTTAAGTTGCTTTTGATGTTCAATGAACAAGGTCCATGTTACTTAAACACTTATATTTTTTTATTGTGGATAGGTTCTTTAGAATTTGAAAATGAGACAATTGAAAAAGAAAAGTGGTACAGAAAGTGTTAATTATTCATCTCCAATTCCACCAATTAGCACTCCCTCTCCATGTCATACTTAAAGTCCATCACCACAAGGGACAAGTTTTTTCACAACCATAAGGACATGAAACTCCACCACAACAAGGGCAAGGACAACAAACTGAATCTGCACAAGTAGAGCTAAGGAAAAAAAAATCTGCTAGATCTCCTTCTAATGTTTGGGAACATTTTATTAAAAAGGAAAAAGATGGCAGGGCTTATTGAAAGTATTGTAATGCACCGTATGCTATAACTAGTTCTATCTATGGAACCTCTAACTTGAGAAGACATGTGTTCCAACAATGTAAGAAAAACCCATATAGGCAGGTTGATAAAAAGTAAAAGACAATTGTTTCTAGAAGTGATAGTGAGAGTGACCCTACTAAAGTTAGTATAAAACTTGTTGATTTTAATCAAGAGCGGACTCTAATAACACTTGCAAAGATGATCACTATTGATGAACTTGCCTTTAAGTTTGTTGAAAATGAAAGGTTTAGGAAGTTCATGGAAGATGCTCAACCGAAATTTAAAATTCCTTCTCGTGTCACTATTGCTAGATATTGCATGCATGTGTTTAATGATGAAAAGGAGAAGTTGAAGCATGTGTTGTCTGCAAATAAACAAATGGTTTCACTTACTACGAATACTTGGAAATCAATTCAAAATATGAATTACATGTGTGTGACAGCTCATTACATTGATGAAGGGTGGGAATTGAATAAAAAAATATTGAAATTTTGTTTGATTGCTGACCACAAAGGTGAAACCATAAGGATAACCCTAGAGAATTATTTAAAAGAATGAGGGATTTCAAAAGTTTGTTGTGTAACAATGGATAATGCAAGTGCTAATAACTTGGCTATTTCATATTTAGCTAGAGCATTGAGTGTTTGGAATGGTCATACTTTATTGAATGGAGTTCATACACATGCAATGTTCTGCTCATATTTTGAATTTAATTGTTAGTGATGGATTGGAATAAATTGACCTATCCATTAGAAAAATAAGAGTTGCATGTAAGTTTGTGAAGTCTTCTCCAAGTAGATTTGCAAGTTTTAAGAGGTGTGCTGAAGAAGTAATTGTATCCACTAAGGCCATGTTAATACTCTATGTATCAACTAGGTGGAACTCAACTTATTTGATGTTAGATGTTGCTGAAAAATATGAACATGCATTTTATCGCTATGAGTATGTTGAAGCTTCATATGTATTAAATCTCATATCCAGTGAAGGGGAAGGATGTCCCAAAAAGATTGATTGGCAACGTGCTCGTGTTTTTATTAACTTTTTGAAGACTTTCTATGATACAACTCTTTCTTTTTCTGGGTCATTGCATGTTACTGCTAACACTTTTTTAAGAAGCTAGTTAGTATTCAAAAATCACTAAATAAGTGGAGGCATAATGATGACATAGTGGTACAAAGGATGACAACAAATATGCAGTTAAAGTTTAACAAATATTGGAAAAGTGGTGGAATTAAATATCTTTTGCTTGTTGCTATTTACCTTGACCCTCGTTATAAATGTGAGTACATTCAATTTTGTTTTAATCATATGTATGATGTTGAGAAGAGCATGGACATGATGAAAAAATTGAAAAATCTCGTTTAAAAACTGATTCAGCAATATGTACTAGAACATCTCATTTCTCATTCTAGTAGCAACTCAGCTAATTCTAGTACATTGGCTTCAAACATGGTCTCACAACATAATGATGACAAAGGTGATAAGGATCATGATTGGGATGATGAATTTAGAATGAAAATTAAGAAAAAACAGAGTGAGGTGCAAAAAAACATATTAGATAGGTATTTGGAGGATGATGTTGAAGATAATCACCTTGAGTTTGACATTTTGAATTGGTGGAAATTGAAGGCATCCAAATATTATATTGTTTCCTGTATGACTAGGGATATATTGGTCATTCATGTATCTTTGCATTTAGTACAGAGGATAGAATTCTGGATTCATTTCGTAGTTCCTTGAGTCCTACTACTGTTGAAGCTCTCATTTGTGTCCAAAATTGGCTTAGATCTACTAAGCAAAATGTTAATGACTTGCAAGTTGAAATAAATGAAGCGGAAAAGATTGAATTAGGTGTATAATCCCTTATTTCATTTTTTATATTTGTATGAAATATCAATTAATTTTTGTGTTAATAGAGTTATGTTTAAATTTTTAGAATTGTTTGATTTGGCTTTAAATACTGCTAATATTGGGTCTCCAAGTGTTGAAACTGTAAGTAATGGAACTTCTTAATGTATTACTTTCAAGTATATTGTTATTTGTTTATTTTGTTTACCGTGTTTATAATATTAATAAATCATTTTGTTCATTTGTTTGTTTCAGCAAATATGGTTACAACAAATTTGGTTATAACAAAGCTTGATTTATGAGAAATAATTGTGATTCAGATTATTATAGGAAATCTTGTTCAAGAATCTTTTGTTTTAATTTATATTATAAATCTATTTTAAAATATTATGTTAATGATATTAAATGAATCAATTTTACTATTTTCATACATTTGATAATATTGTTAATTGTATTGGATATTTGAAAAAATCATGATATAAGATAGTAGTTCTAAAAAAAATATAAATGGGTAATCCATTGAACCGAACCGATTATGAATGGGTTGGATTTCAAATTTTTTTTTTCTAAAAATCGAACCGGTCAAATTTTGATTGGGTTAGGTCCTAAATTTGGCCAAAATCGATCCGAACCGACCCACAAATACCTTAGCATGGAGATAGTATTGCATGTGATGCAGTGGAGAAGGCTGTGAAGAGGATAATGATCGGTGAAGAAGCCATTGAAACGAGGAACAAAGCAAAGGTGCTTTCACAACTAGCTAGGCTATCCATGGAAGAAGGAGGATCATCGTACTCTGATTTGAAAGCTTTAATTGAGGAGTTAAGTTCATTGAGCCACTAATTAGCCCAAAATCAACACTAAGATTATGTCGAAGATGTTTTGCACTGTTATCTAAATTTCAATGATTTGAACTAAAATAGTTTGAAGTTCTATCGATTTCATAAAAGTATGATGTACTCCGTATGAATCCATTACTTATCTCAATAAAAATGCACTTATCAACTGATTGAAATGGAATAGAAGTGTATTACCCTTTGATCCTCTTTTGGTGACAGATAAAATGCAGTTACCCACGGAGAACTTTAGTTATATTCATATTCGAAATAAAAAAGAGGTTATATCATACTTGGAGACCCTTCATTGGATATGCTTTCGTACATATATAAATAGAAGTTGATGTCATTATATGATTAAGACAAATGCTCAAAAAAATATACAAGATTGATTGATATTATAGAAACTGCAAGTTAACCGAGGAAACATTCATAGCACGTGTGTGTAGCTTTTCTAAATCATAAAAGCAAAAAAATCTGACTCGGAACAGTTCAAGACCAATTGTAGAACAAAGCTTGATGTGTGTTAACATTGAAATACCAGGAGTTAGCACATTGAAGCTTCAATACTCATGCACAATAAGTGAGTATGTTGGTAGCAAAAATTTATTTCATATACCGTTAGTGAGAAAAAATTAAAGTAGTGTTAGTCTGTTGTATATAGTAGGCTCTCAAACTTATTCACTTGAGAGGGTTATGAATATAATCATTAAAAGAATGAGCTATAAAGTATTTTAGAAAAGTTAGTTATGACTTGAGGGTTATGCCATTGAAATTTTAATAAGTTAGAATAACCATATCTCAATTAATCAATCCAAGCATTCAATGGTGTATATTAAGAGTGTAAGAGCATTTTTAATGTAAGATTTTAAGTAAAGATCTTGAGTTCAAAATCTGATCTTCACTAAATCTTTTAATAAAGGAGTTGAAGAGATCTCCACCATGGAGGATGAGTTTTTGTAGAAGATCTCTTAAGATCTGCACATTGTTTAAAAAAAATTCTTCTTTTTTCTCTCTTCCTAATATCTCAAAATGAGATCTACCATTAAAAAAATTGAAGAAGTCTTGAGAGATCTTTAATCCAATATAATATTATAGGGTCTACCAAAAAGTAATTTAAAATCTCAATTTAAAATCTACCACTAAAAATATCTAAACATGGGAATGCAAGGGAGTCTAGCCAACCGTTACCTACTATATTTATTAGTATTACTGCTTTATTAGCAACAGCAGGGCTGCAAACAATTTTAGCAAATGTGCAGTGTGCTTACGTAAACATTTGGTATTTCACCCACACTTACTAAAAACTCATCCACACTTTTTAAGAACTCTCTCCAATACATAACTCTTATTAAGTATCAATTCTTATTAAGCTCACATCACTTAAAACTTCTCCATTAAAATGCTTTAACAAATCAAATACATTTTCTTTTTTATTTAATACTTATTTTATAGAGCAATGGGAGGATTAGTAGAAAAATATAAGAAACTATAACATTACTCATTTGAGTAGGAGAGTGAACCCAACTCTGCAATTAAAGCATCCAAATCTGAGTAAGAAGATCCTCCTTCTTCAACAGATTGTCTAGCTAGTTGAGAAAACCCCTTGGCTTTGTTCCTCATTTCATCTGCTTCTTCCCCAATCATTATCCTTTTCACAGCCTTCTCCACTGCCTCCCACTTAACAGTATCCCCAACTCCTGCAGCCCATTTCTTAGCTCCAATAGGTACTCCAATTTTGAGGATCTCAGCCACCAACTTCTCATTGAAAAATTGCTCATAAGCAATAGGCCAAGTCACCATAGGCACCCCTGCAACCACTCCTTCCAAAATTGAATTCCATCCGCAATGCGTAACAAACGCGCCAATCGCTTCATGTTCAAGAATCAACACTTGAGGCGCCCACCCTCTTATGATTAGTCCCTTACCTTCCATCCTTTCCTCAAATCCATCAGGTAGCCATTGATCAACTCCATCTTTATCGCTTTTCCTCACGACCCAGATGAATTGTTGCCTTGAAGCCTCTAGACCAATAGCAATATCTTCAAGTTGAGAATCAGTTAACTTTGTTGTAGTTCCAAAGCACACATAAACAACTGAATTCGGTTCCTTCGTGTCAAGCCACTTTAAGCACTGATGCTCATCATTAATAGATGCGTCCATTCCTCTATGTGCTTTTTCTTCTTTAACCCTGTTGAAAAGAAACATTGGACCAACATGCCATGCTTTTTTTCCAAGATTGTTCCTTAAATGATCTGCATAAACCTTCTCGACTTCATAGAAGCTATTAACAACCATACCATAGCTTTTCAGCTCCGATTCTTTCACTTCCTCCAACAATGTCGTCACGCCGGGACTTTCCTTATTGCTCATGACATGAGGTGACATCTGCATCCTTGTCATTGTAATCTCACCGGGAAGGTTCGGAATCACAAAGGGTTCTGAATCAGAAGAAACATTATTGTAAGGCTCGTAGAGCCTTGTGCATTCGTTGGCGCATATGGAGAAGAAACTAGTCCCATCGTACACAAGGCTAGGAACTCCAACTTTTGCTGAAGAATTAGTAGCCCATGGGAACATAACATCAGCAACAACACAATTTGGGTGTTGCTGAAGCAAAAGTTGCTCAAAGGGGTGTTGTAGTAACCCACATGCTTTGAAGAACGCAGGGTATAAATGCATGGAAGTGATGGAGTTGGTGTTTTCACAGCCTTTAGGTAAACCAACCTCTGCATAAGGGAACTCGATGATTTCGATATGGATCGCGTTGTTGTCGTTGGATTCGGATTCAGCTTTTCCGATGGCTTTGAAGATGAAAGGTACGTTGAGGGGTGTGGTGATTATTGTGGCCTTCACACCCTTTTCAGCAAATAGTTTGGCCATGTCGATGGTTGGTATGATATGGCCATGTGCCAAGAATGGGATGAAGAATACATGCAAAGAATGAACTTCATTGCTCATCTTTTTCAGTAGTAAAGTAAGCAAGTTGGTGAAACTTTTGCACTTGAACTAGAACTGTTTAGTAAGTAATAAGAAAAGGAAAAAAAGGGATTCTAGTATGGATATTTTTGCCTTTTGGTTTTAGAGTGTGAAGTATTTAATAGAACTCATCAAAAGGCATAAAAATAAGTGTGGACTTTTTGAGTTGTGATTTATGAGCTGGAAAATATATGGAGGATGGGGGATAGAAACGCGAATTAGTAGAATGGAGGTTGCACGTGGCAGTTGTTTCCCAACTCTTTGTTCTTGAATTTAAATCAAAGAAAAAAGGAAATACAGTTGAGGGGAATAAATGAACTTTAAATTGTAAGAGAAATGAATTGAGGGCAATAAAAAAAGAGTAGCAAAGCAGGTTTGGTATTACATAAGTAGAACTAGTTCAAAAAATAAAAATAGAGTTATGTATAACATGAACATGAGAAGAGATAGATACAAATTCTTTTTAACATACTTTCTATAATTTGTTGAAAAGTTATTGAAAATTAGAAAATCACAAACAAGACTCACAAGTGATATCAAAAAATTAATTATCAATAATAAAAAAAATGCATTTAAAAGAGTGTGCTATCAGCATTTTTCACATAAATAATGTCCCACAATTAGATTAGAAATTCACTAATTGCGTTATTATATATATGATAAATATTTTTCTTTTGTATTTTTTGTGTTAAACTTTGCCATAGAGCTATTAGGATTAGCCTAATGATTAGAATTGGATAGATACATAAAAAGACTAAGATTCGATCCTCTTATCGTCCTTGTTATAAAAAAAACACACACATACACTTAACCTTATAATATCATTATCACATCCAAAAGTATTATCATTTGAATATACTAATGTCGTTACGACAATGTTTAATATTTTTATTCGAATACTATATTTACTACAACATTTAATTACATCTAAACAGTCATAAATCAGTTAATTGTTTCTCGATGGTTGTTGGTCGGAAAATAGAAACGTGAAGTAGAATGATGGTTGTTGGTGGTGTTATGGAAGTTCTAGTTGGGCTCAGCTATAAGGCGCAATCACGGATAGTAGATGTTTATCTTTGATTGAGGGAATGGTTGTGGGTCGTGACTGGTTCAAAGATTGTGGTCACCAACAGTTAGGATATTCTTCGATATATTTGGGAACGGCTCACGATTGGTTATGAGGTACATATTTTATAAATAGAGGATAGTTTCAATAGAGAAGGTACGCATAATTTTAACTTTCTCTATTCCATTCACACAATGCACACACCCCCACGTCAATTGTGGTGTAGTCCTCAAAGCACTGTGATCATCTTCTCTGGATTATTTGCTCTCAATAAATATATTCAGAGTGAGAGAGGAAGGATTAGATCCAACATTAAATTACCAACATTTTAGTTGGACATTTGTGTTCTTTATAAATAGAACATTAGCACCGTCTGTGGGGACGATAAAATTCGAGTCCCACGATTCACAATGGTAAATATTAGAAACAGTCAGTCTATACCACCACATTCTGAGATGCCAGGCAGGGAAATCTTACCGCTAGAGAATCAAAATGTGGAGTGACGTGAAGAAGTGCATGTAACGGAGGCAGTTTCGGATTCCGCTTCATCTCTCGTTCCAACTGAACGAGGGAGAAGAAATCTGATTTACCCAGCACCTCAGGAGATGGAGTTGGGAGAGAGGTTCGTTAACAATGCTCTCAATTCGATTTTAAATCGTATTGAGAATATGGAAAGAAGACAAGCCTTCAACTACAGGAGGACATCAGACTCATTACCCTGCAGATGAAGGAACGTAATGAAGAGTGGAGGCGTGAGGAGGCTCAACGAATGCTACGGATGGAGTAGCGGTTGAGGAGTATGGAGACCCTAGACGATCAGGGAAACCGAGATGAGGGGAGACCACAGATACGTCAGGCTTCAATGATTCCGTCAAATCAGCCCAAAAATTCAGAGCAACCCGGTAGCCGATTTGAAGCCGGAGGCACACCTTGAGAACATGTGCAGAATCAGGAGCCGCAATGTACTGAAGAAAGGAGTATTGAGAATGTGCAGCCCGTGGTGCAGAATCAGTTTGATGATCTCGGAATTCAGCGCCCAATTCATGAGTTAGTAATGAAAGATTGTGATCAGGGAGTGGAGGCCACGTCCCGAGGAAGAAAAGAGGGACCAATATATCGAAGAAAGTACAGTAGAGGCCAGCAAAACAGTAGTCCTATCGTTGATGAAATAGTCAACGCTCGGTATTTGGACGATTTTGATGGTTCTTTCCTATCCAAATGTAATGGAACCCAGGATCCCCAGGTACACATCGACGAGTTTGATTTGCAGATGTGCGTCAGAGGAATTGACGAACCAATAATTTCACGGATTTTCGTCACTACTCTGACCGGGGCAGCTCAAACTTGGTTCCACACTTTGCCTCCACGGTTAATTCAAAATTTTGAAGATTTCAGGCAAAGGTTTTTGTTAAACTTTGCAACTAGCAAGAAACAACCGAAGTCCGAGTTTGCACTTGGAAAGATAAAGAAATTACCTGGTGAAACGTTACAGAGTTACCTGGATCGTTTTAAGGAAGCTGCATTGCAGGTGCAGGGTTTGGAAGAGCAGGTTCATGTTTACCTTATTTCTGCCGGGTTAAACGGATCTTCTAGATTTGCAAAATCTATTTACAAAGACCCGGTGAAGTCATTGATGGAATTTCGAGCTCGATCAAAGAAATATTTGGAGTTGGAGCAGATGGAGATTGCAAATGCTCCGGGCCGAGAAAAGGAGTGAAGTCCCAGGAGAAGAAGCCCGTTGCCAAAGAATCAGCAACACCCCGGCAATCCGAATCACAATAGGAATGCAGAACTAAAGCATAGGCCGAGAAGATACGAAAACAAGTATAAAAAATACACTCCATTGAATGTATCCCGGTCTCAGATTTGGAGAAAAGTAGCATTGACAGATATGAAGAAGGTAAAACGTCCTCGACCTATATACAACAAGGTCGGGGTGGATAAATCCCGTTTTTGTGAATTTCACAATGGATCAGGACACACTACTAATCAATGTTGGGATCTTCGTGAAGCCATTGAGAAGTTTATCAAAGAAGGAAGATTGAGACAATATGTGATAAATACGCAAGGGCGGAAAAATAAAAGAAAAAGAGAAGAAGCTCAACCTAGACGAGCAAAGGAGGAGCGAAAGAAGACACGTGATGAAGATGATGGATTTCCGGAACCCGAATTTGAATGTAACGTGATTTCGGGAGCGTTGGGCGGAGGAGGAGATACTGCCAGCCAGAGGCGAAAATACTTGAAAGAAATTCTTTCAGTAAGAGAGTAGCCAAAATTTAAAGGAAGAAGTGTTGATCGTGAACCTCCTTTGTTATATTTTACAAAGGAGGATATGGAGGGAGTAATGCTGGGACACGAAGATGTACTTGTGATTACAGGAACGTTGGTAAACTGTCGGGTCAGAAGGATGTTCGTTGACAATGGCAGTTCAGCCGACATAATTTTATGGAGCGCTTTTAAGAAAATGAATCTAGGTGAAGAGGATTTAAAACCATGTAAAACAATGTTGATTGGTTTTAATGGTGGTAACACCAGCATTAAAGGATCTATTGACCTATGCATGACATTAGGCACTAAAGAAGCTTTCAAGTCGGAAAGAGTTAGATTCGTGGCAGCAGACTTTCCGTCTCCATACAATGTGATATTGGGAAGACCAACCATTCATAAATGGGATATGTTGATGTCTACCAAGCATCAGAAGATTAAGTTTGTGGGTAACAAAGGCCAAGTGGTAACAATCTGCGGGGATCAGAAGGAATCTAGACAATGTTATTACAACACCGTCCGAAAAAGTGAAGGTGGTCCGACGTGTCTGCCTCGAATTCGGGAAGGAGATCCCATATGCTGGGATAAAGTTGCTCAGCAGACTGGGAAACCAGTAAATATGGTAGAATTGGATATGAGGGAAGGATCAGAAGAATGGAGGCCGGAACCAGCAGAGGATATTGAAGAGGTACAGATAGGGTCCCAACGTGACCAGATCACTAAAGTGGGGAAGTCAATGGAGCCAAATGTGAAAGCACAACTTATTGAATGCCTTAGAAGAAATTAGGATGTGTTTGCTTGGAAGGCATCCGAGATAGTGGGAATTGATCCGACATTCTGTTGTCATAAGTTGTCTATGTATCCAGGATCAAAGCCGGTGCAGCAGACGAAACGAAAATTAGGCCCGAAAAGGGCGCAGGAATTGCAATCACATATTAAGGAGTTGTTAGAAGCTGGCTTCATACGGGAAATACAGTATACCACATGGTTTTCGAACGTGGTAATGGTCCGAAAACCAAATGGGAAATGGAGAGTGTGCACCAATTACACCGACTTAAACAAAGTGTGCCCCAAGGACGCTTATCCAATGTCGAATATCGACCAGCTAGTAGACAACTCGTCCGGGTCCAAGCTATTGTCGTTCATGGATGCATTTTCGGGGTATAATCAAATTGCCATGTACCCGGCTGATCAGGAGAAAACGACATTTATCGGTAATAAGGCAAATTATTGTTACAATGTAATGCCTTTCGGATTGAAGAATGTCGGGGCCACATATCAGAGAATGATGAATATGGTTTTTGTGTTGATTCAAGTGAAGCCAGGCATCAATGAACAAGGATCAAGCTTCAAGTATTTTGTGCTTTCAACATGACCAAGGATAAAAGTTCCAAGAAAAGCTTGAAGATCAATTTGATTAATGTAAAAGGAAGTTTATAATCTGATAATCCAATTGAGCATATCATGCATGAATCATTCATCTAGGATTGTTAGATTAAAGATCTTAGTAAAAACATTTAAATAGAAAGGCATTTAAATTAACAAAGTTTTTGGAAAAATAAGTTCCTACTGCATTAATCGATTACAAAGGCTATGACATCGATTATTTTGTTCTTTGTGCCTTTCAGAAAACAAACAAAGAACATTGTAATCGATTACATATCGGATTAATCGATTACTCAGGCTTTTTATGAGAAATGGAACTCTGGCTTAATCGATTACAGCAATCAGTAATCGATTACATGCATGCTTAGGAAAACATGGTCTACTGTCTTAATTGATTACACATCGTGATAATCGATTACAAAGAGTATTTAGAAAATCATGACTAACTAGATTAATCGATTACTTCACAGAATAATCGATTATATTGTTCATAGCTCAAATCCAGAACTTATTAGGAGCATTTTAATCGATTACAATCTTGATTTAATCGATTACATATGCTAAATAATCGATTACTAGAGCGGGTTTAATCGATTATTTTCAGTTAGAAAACTGTTATAAATAGAACCCATTATTCTGAGGGTTGTAACTTTTGAGATTTCGAATTCTGGGCAATCACAAACCTTCTTGAGCTTTCATTAGTGAATTTTCTGAGTTACTAAACATTCTTAGGCTTCACAAATTAGTATGATTGTTTGATTCAAAGAAGTGAAGCATCATTGTTCATCAAAGCATAAGGAAAGGAATGCATTGAGTTAGTAATCTGTCAATCAACCTATTGAATCATTTATGTGCATGAATTCTTGGATTATCAGGTGATATCTTTCCTTATTCTTTGAAGGTGTAAAACTGTTGTTTGAATTTCTGTAAAGATTAGTCTATTGTAAATGGGTTTCTTGCAAGGCTAGAGATAGTGTTTCTTTAAGGACAACTGATTAGTGTTCTCAGTGTGGGTTTTTGGTCTCTAAGGGTCTAATAGTGTTTTAGACTTCTGAACTTTATCTAGGGTTGATAAAGAGAGGCTTGTATTTGCTTGTAAGAATAATTTTTGCAATAGTGGAACTCTACTCTAATGTTGAGTGGAAGAACTGGATGTAGCTTCATAGTGTTTGAAGTGAACCAGTATAAAAATCTATGGCTAATCTTTCTTCGCATCTATTCATCTCTTAATTGTTTTGTTTGTGAATCAATTTCATTGCATAAAAAGTTATACTCTGTTTTCTATTCTTCTTGGAAAAGGAATTTGATTGAATATTGATTCTTGGTTTTGAAACAAGTTTTAAGTGATAAAGATCTAGTGGAAAAACTCTGATTTGAAATTTTAATTTACCAAGGTTCAACCAATTCACCCCCCCTCTTGGTTGTATTTGAAGTATTCTATTCATTTTCATTTTGAACCTCAGCTCGATCGGAACGTTGAAGTTTATATTGACGACATGATTGTGGAGACAGCTGACGAGACTGATCATGTGGCGGATTTGGAGGAAACATTTAACAGATTAAGAGAATATAATATTCGCTTAAATCCATTAAAATGTACGTTTAGAGTGTCGGCCGGGAAGTTCTTAGGCTTCATGCTTACTCATAGAGGGATAGAAGCGAACCCAGATAAGTCTAAAGTCGTGTTGGATATGCAATTCCTAGCAAATAAAAAGGAAATCCAGCAGTTGACAGGAAGAATAGCCGCCCTGACACGTTTTATGCCGAAATTGGCAGAAAAAGCTCTCCCCTTTTTCAAGTTGTTAAAGAAGGAAGTCGTGATAGGATGGAACCCTGATTGTGAGGTAACCTTTGTCGAGATAAAAAAGTCTTTGGCTTCTCCGCCAATGTTTTCGAAACCATAGCCTGGGGAGGTGTTAGTTCTATATTTATCAGTGGGAGATGAAGCAGTCAGTGCGGTTTTGATTAGGGAAATAGACAAAATTCAAAAGCCCGTCTATTTTGTAAGCCGAGCTCTCCGAGACTCTGAGTTGCGATATCAGAAGTTAGAAAAGGTGGCTTTTGCCCTTGTAACAGCTGCAAATAAGCTCCGACCATACTTTCAAAGTCATACCATCGTGATAAGAACTAACCAACCAATTCGGCAACTACTCCACAAGCCAAATTTGGCTGGACGAATGATAAATTGGGTCATTCAACTATCAGAGTTCCATTTAAAGTATGAAGCCCGACAACCCTTTAAGTCTCAGGCCCTAGCAGACTTCTTATTGGAGCTCACACCAAGTATAGCCGTGGTAGATAATTGGTGGAAGTTATACGTGGATGGATCATCTAATAAAAGAGGAAGCAGAGCCGGAATTATAATTGAAAACCCGGATGGCGTGGCAGTTGAATACTCCCTGCAGTTAAATTTCTCAACTTCAAACAATCAGGCCAAGTATGAAGCACAAAGCACTCTGTCGCAACCTATCCAGCCACGACGGAGACGGGGATGAAAAAGGGAAATTAAGAAGTTCCCAAAAAATGGGAAAACTAGATGGGAGTCGCCACCAACGTTTATTTAAGGAAAACGTCAGAAAAACCAAAAGGTAAAGCATGGTCTACGATTTTAGATAAAAAGGATTTGGGAGTCGTTTACGCACGGGGAAGGTGTTAGCACCCCACGCGTCCGTCACGAAGACGGGAGCCTTTAATCGAGTGTGTTAAAAATAAAGTGACTTTTTAATTATTTGTTTTTCCTTAGGAACATGAATTATATTTGTTTTATTTTTGTTTATTTATAAAATAAAATCAAATTTTTATTTTTTAGAATAGGGAAGATTTTATATATTTTTTTAATTTTTTAGGTCAACAAGGGGTTTGCCCTGAAGCAATCTCGAGTAATTTGTAATTTCGAAAAAAGGAATTGAGTGATTCTTCATTTGAGTACTTTTCGCTTTTTTAGAAAAGAATTTGAATTTGTGGTAACTTTATGAAATCAAGCAAGTCGGAGACTCAGCATGATATTCACAAATCTATCCACGTGTTATTGAAACACTATCAAGCAAGTCGGAGACCCAGCATGGAGTGCACAAAACACAAGCGTGTACTAATGCAAAAATAATTAACAATTAACATAACATTAACTAATCAAATAAATAGAAATAAAAAAAGGATAAAATAGAAGTGGGGGTACACTTAGTAATTAGGTGTGCATACAGTACAAAAGTGGGTATAATCAGCAACGCATATTAAATCACACAAATGGGCTAGGCCCAGCAGATATAGGTGCATTTATGAACATGGGGGTGTAGTCAGCAGTGCATATTAAATCACACAAATGGACTAGGCCCAGCAGATATGGGTACATTTATGAGCATGGGTGTAATCAGCAGTGCATATGATGCATCCGAGTGGACCAGACCCAATATCTAAGGGTGTGCAGTTATGAATAGGATGAGTGTAAATAGTATTTCATGTTGTATTTAAAAGTGGATCAGGCCCAACAGCAAGGGGATGTGCAATTATAAAAAAGTGGTTCAAACAGTAATACATACTTTCCAGAATAGGACTGGGTCAATAGTTTAGGGATGTGCGGTTATGAAAAGAAATGTGCAATCAACATTATATGTTAGGGTGTGCTTATGAAAATCTGGGTGTGCAGAAAGCATTATTTAGTTGGTTTTAGGGGGTGTATTTATCAAATCTGGGGTGCAAAAAGCAAAAGCCCTTTTTTTTTTAAGGGTTGGAACCGAGTCGGGATGACCCGGCCCAACCCACACTTAGCAAATGGGCACAGCAGCCAGCAACTGCACGAAAATTAAGGCTATTGAAAGGGATTTGATGGCTTCCTAAGGCCACCACCATGAGGGCTGGTTGTGTGGTGGCCACCGTGGTGTGGCCTGAGCACGGCAGCGGCGAGGTGGTGTAATGGTGGTGCGGTGGTGGGCCGCGGTGGTGACGGGAGAAAAAACAAAAAAAGAAAAAGAAAGGGGAAGAAAAGAAAACATGGAACAAGCATGGTGGTGATGGAGGAGCTACGGTGGTTGGGGTGAGGTGCGGTGGTAGTGGTGGCTGGACGCGGTGGCGGTGGCCGGAGCCGGAGTTGCACGGTGGTGGTGGTGGCTAAAAAACGAAAAAAAAAAAAAGAAAGAAAGGGAAAGAGAAGAGAGAATGAAGAGGAGGGAAGAGAGAATGAAGGTTACCTCAAAAGATCCCCTCTTTCTACTCTGGTCCCACTGCCAAATGGCGTCGCCGGATTGGCCAATCCTTGAACTCTGAGATCCATGCGGCTGCAATTAATTTCTTCTTTTTCTCCTCCGTTCACTCTTTCATTTGTGCCTTTTATTTTGCCTTTTACGTTGCCCTTTCATGACCTAATGGGCCTTATGGCTCTTTTTTCTTTCTTTTTGCTCTTTGCTGCTTTTTTTTTTCTTTTTGTCATCTTCTTTTTTTTTTACTATTATTATTATTATTTTCTTTTTGTTTACATATATATTATTATTATTATTTTACTGTTATATGTATATTTATTTATTTACTTTTGTTTTCCTTTTTTTATTTACTACTCTTTATTATTTATTTATTTTAAAAACTCTTATCTATTTTTTTCTTTCATTTTGCTTTTTTTTTTTCTTTTTTTTCTATAATTGTTATTTTTTCTTTCTCTCTCTTTTTTTTATTTTGTATTTACCCAGACAAAATTAGGTTATGACACACTTATCGTCGGGTTATTACAGGCAAAGGAGCAGGAGGCAAGGAAGATAAAGGTGTTCACAAATTCACAGCTAGTTATGGCCCATATTGAAGGATGATACCAAGTCAAAGGGCCACTGTTAGTAAAATATCTGAACAGATTAAAGGAAATTATAGTTGATTTCGATGAAGTGCAGGTCAGCCATATTCCAAGGGAAGAGAATACCAGGGCCGACATCCTTTCCAAGCTAGCAAGCACCAAAAGCCCGGGTAATAATCGGACCGTAGTCCAACAGGAGGTTTTGCATTTGACTTGTGTGATGGTGATTCTAACAGAAGATGATTAGAGATGGCCAATGATTGAATACTTGGAACAAAGGATACTGCCAGATGTTACAATCGAATCCAAGAAGTTGGTCCGAAGTGCAGCTATGTATACAATTGTCGGTAATGAACTATATCAAAGGGGACTTCACACATCGATGCTAATCTGTTTAAAATCTGATCAAGTTGAATACGTATTGTCTAAGATACATGAGGGCATTAACAGACAACATATGGGGGCTAAGGCATTAGCCCGGAAGGCCCTGCGCGACGGATATTTTTGGCCTACAATGGAAGCTGACTCAGCAACTCATGTTAAAAAATGTGAGAGTTGCCAAAAGAATGCTACCAGGTTATTATCCCCTCTGGAGGAGCTGCAGTCTATTTCAACACCATGGTCATTTTTCAAGTGATGGATGGACTTGTTAGGACCGTTCAAAGCAGCTGAGGGACAGTTAAAATGGTTGGTAGTCACAGTTGATTACTTCACCAAATAGGTTGAAGCCGAGCCATTGGCTACTATCACACCAGCCCGAATTCAGAGATTCTTTGAAAGGAATATCATGGCCAGATTTGGGATCCCAGGGAAGGTCATTACTGACAATGGGATTCAGTTCCTAGATAGGCGATTTCAAGAAATGATGGTCGGGTTACAAATCAAGCATCATTTTGCCTTAGTAGAACATCCGCAATCCAATGGACAGGTTGAAGCTGCAAACAAAGTAATTATTGAGGGTCTACAGAAGCGGATGTATGATGCTGGTTTGAATTGGGTAGAACAACTCTACTATGTGTTGTGGGGTATCCAAACCACGGCTCAAACTTCAACTGGGTAAACACCTTTCAAGATGACTTATGGCTGTGAGGCCATGATACCAGTGGAGGTTGGACAACCATCATGGAGGCATAGTCAGGTGCTACAAAAAGGTGAAGAGGAAAATAATGAGGCATTAGCAGTGGAATCAAGTTTGTTAGAAGAAGTCTGAGTTATTACCCATGCCCGTGATCTATTAGCTAAGCAACGCATGGCGGAATCCTACAATAAGAGGGTTATCCCGAGACAGTTCGAACAAGCCGACTTGGTCTTACGAAGAGCGGACATCGGGAATAAGAATCCCCGAGATGGAAAATTAGCAACTAATTGGGAAGGACCATATCGGATAACACAAAAACTTGGTCGAGGAGCATATATGTTGGAGACGTTAGAAGGGAAAGCTGTCAAACGAACATAGAATGCAGACAAACTTAAGAGATACTACAGTTAATGCCATCAAGGAGCTTTATTTTGTTTTTCCCTTCTGTAAAAATTTGTGGGTTTCTCTTTTATTGAAAGTATGAGTCGGGATATCGTCATCGATGATCCCGGGAACATATGGTTCTCCTTCATTGAGATCACAAATTATAGTTTATTTTCTTTCATTTTGTGGGTTTCTCTTTTATTGAGAGTATGAGCCGGGATATCATCATTGATAATCCCGGGATTATATGGTTCTCTTTCATTGAGATCACAAATATAAATAATGTAATGCAGTTGTAAGGAGTGCATGGTTTGCTTTTGTTGAGAATATGAACTGAGAATGAAAGTTACAAATCTTGGATCATACAGTTCTCATTCAAAATAGTCATATCATTGTAATACAATTGTATTGATATAAATAAAATGTTTCATTCAGTATTATTGTGCGTGTTTTATGCAGAGTATGGATCACGGTAAGCCGAGATTCATATGGTTGTCTTAAAACTTAAAATAATACTAGAAAATTCTGTTAAGCAGATATCTCGACAAGGATTGATGCGCTGGTCAATCCCGATCAGGTTGAAACAGGGAGTGCCCAATCAACGTAATCTCTTCAGCAAGTTGATCATTGTAAGTATCCGAGTACGTTACAGAAACAAATCTGTATAAATAATACTTGGCCGTTGGAACCAAGATGATATTTATTCCGCACGTGAAGAACAATTTGGTCGAATAATAAAAATTCGATTCACGACTAATGAAAATGTATTAAGATGAAAAATTCTAATGCATTGAGTAAATAAAAGCAAAAATTGTAATGTGATTCGGGATTGAACCCGGTAATATTCGAAGACTTGTAAAAACTTTTTACAAATAAAACTGGCATCCCGACCCTTCGGGTCTTGGAAGATAGTGGGTGGTCGTCTGGTTTACAGGTAGAGGTCGCTTCCTCCTCGGGAACCGGATCTTCATCCATTGGAATCACGTTGTCTTCAGGAAGGGAAGGAGGAACTAACTTACCGTCTTCCACATAAGCTAGGTAGTGCATCCCGTTGGTGGTGAACTCAATACCCAGGTTCAAGCAGCGAAGTTGTTCTAGGGTATTGTTAAAAGAGTCCTCCACCGCCAAGGCCAACGTGTCCCCTACCGACGTAATCTCTTCCTCAGCAACCCACAACTTATTCTCGATTTGGGCACGATCCAACTCCCTTTGATAAAAAAGAGTCTTAAGATCTTTGAAGCTGGTCGCCTGCCAGACTTCTCGTTGGTCAGCAGCCTCCAAGTTGGCTTGTGCCCAGCCTAAATCAGTGCGGAGGGAAGCATTGGAAGTTTGGGCAGCAAGAAGCTCCTCCTTAAGCTTTTTACTCTCGACTTGGGCAGAAAGAAGCTCTTCATAAATCTTTTTATTTCCCTCTCGGGAAGCTTCAAGCTCTTCTGCCGAGATGTTGTACTTGTGCTTTAAAGATGAGATACTTTGTACTAAAGAAGCACACTTGTAAGCATTCTCTTCGATGCGGCCGAGCTCTTCATAATCCTCATCCACAAATCGACTGGAGTCATGGAAGTGAGCGGGAGCCTTAGTTATCTTGAAAAGCTCACCGATCACCCCTTTCTCCCACAGATTCCCGGTTGTGGGATGAGGATCCTTAGTGCGGGGGTGGGAGGATGAAGAATCTGGCAGTGGGGGAGGCATCCTTATAACAGTGCCAGGTTGCGCAGCCGGGTTCAAGATACGCATGTCCATTGCCTCCTGTTGAACCATGGGCCTTAGCTAAACGACTTTGTGTTTCTTCATTTTCTCCAAAGTCATCCGGAAAGAGGGAGGTGGGGCCCGTTTGAAAGGCTGCACCGTCTTGGCACCTGGCGATTTAGTTGAGGCAACCCGGGTTTTTGTTGCCTCTATAGACGTGGCCTTGGCCTTGGTTGTCTTGGAGGTCGGAGCCTATTTACCGGCTATCTCAACAGTAGTATTTCTCTTCTCGGCAGACTTGTGGGCCCCGGAAGTTTTTTGTGCCGAAGACCCGGTTTCCATGGATTTCGGGGGGCGAGCGGCCGAGTCAGCAGCGGCAGCATATACGGGCTTGGAAGTTGAAGATGGTTGAGGGCCCATGTTGTCAGCTGCGAAACAAAACTAGATGGTTAGATCTAATCATCATATATATTGTACAACAATAACTATAATATTTTCGTACTAGAATGGGTCGATAATCCGACTCGAAGGCTGCGGATATAATTTGCCGGGTTGGGCGGACCGTGGGCATCTAAATATTCCGTAATCCGAAAAATTGAAGAAGCATCCGAATCTGGCAAATCCTCTTCGGCAAATCGGTAGGATGCGCTCGAAAGGTCATGGTGAGCTTTGGACCAGTATAGTGGGAATTTCCATTCCACCTCAGTCGACTTGGGACCGGACAAAGAGAAGGGTTGTTTGTCGGGTTCGATAACAACCTTAAAATATTTGTCCTTAAAACCTTTGAAGGACTCGGTATATGGGGTAAATAGTTTACATTTGGATCGACCACGGAGAGAAACCCACCCTTTCCTGTTGGGAGGTTCCTTACCCGTCCTGCCTGTATGAACATTATAATAATAAAAGAATAATGGTACTGTGCAGGGGATTGACAAGTCTTCACAAAATAGTTCAAAGGTCTTGACAAATCCCCAACTATTAGGGTGAAGTTGAGAAGGGGCTATATGAAGGTGGTTTAAAACTTCAATTTCAAAGGCAGAAAAAGGAAAGCGGACTCCTAATTGGGTTACTACATCTTTATAGAAAAAGAAAAAGTTGGGATCAATCCCTTCTCGGATAGCACAAATAGGTTCATCTGGGTTGGGAGCACAGATGGCGAACCCATCTGGGTTTCCTACGAGAACAGCGGCGATGAGTGCCGACTCAAGGATAGATAGGGTGCTCAACACCTCATGGGTGACCCAAGGGAACTTGGAGGCCAAGGGGGGAGGATTATCTGAGTGGGACCCAGTCGATGGTGATTCAGCAGCAGTTAATAAAAAGACGAGAAGTATCAATAAAGCATACCTGAAGGTGAAAATTTAGATGGACACATAAAAGAGTTTAAAACAGAGACCTCGGCAGGAGTGGCTGACTGGGAAAGTAATCTCAGCTCCGCCTCTCCGGGTTGGAGTCTAGTTCTTGCCTTAGGAACAAGTATGGGGTTATGTCGGCATGATCCGAGTATCAAATCAACCATGCGGCCAGACCCAAGATGCAAGTAATGAGTGCTTTCAGAAACACAGTCAAAACAAGTTCATACCAGATTTCGAAAGAATCGTCCGAAGACGGAGAGGGAGATTTGGATTGTGAACCCGCAGAGGAAGAATGAGGGCCAAGAGAAGAACCCTTCATGGGATTCTTGACTTGTTTGTGTTCGGTGATAGAGTGAACTCTAGGATTAGAAGTGTCAGAATTCCTAATATTTGAAGAATCCCTAGATTTGGATTGGGGATTACTTGGGTCTGGTGATAAGGGAGAATCATGTTGGGGTTTGGTAGTATTTCTGGTAAGGGATTTAGGACCTTTGGGTTTCTTGGAAGATGAAGAACCCCCAGTGTAACCACGCAGAAGGTTTTTTTTTCCCTTTCTTCTTCTAAAAGAGGTAGGCCAAAAAACCACCACCCAACTTTGGGAGTGACAGTTTTCCGCAAATGTTTCTCTTCTTCAGGGGTAAGTTTCATTATGAAACAGAAAATGAACCACAAGAATGCAGGTGCAAAAGAATGAAATATAGAAATGATAACTCTCAAGAACGAAACCCAGATATTCAGGAACGAATGTACAGAAACCCAGAAACAAGAATATTTAAAAAAAGAATAAAGATACGTTATTGGGATAAATTAGAAGATGAATGTTACTGAAATCATAAATATAGGAGATGAAAAGGAAGATACCTGGTGTGCACGAAAATGTTGAAGAACTGAAAGATGAGGAATACAGAGAAGGGAATGCAAGACGAATTAGAGAAAAGGGAAGGCAGAATGCTTGTCACAGAGAGGAAATGAAAGAAGTGACTTTTGAGGAAAAAATTTGAAATATAAAAGAAAAAGTGTAACCGCCACATAAAATGAAACAACACATATGACAGCTGGCGTTAATGAAACATCAGGAGGGTAGAAAAGTAAAAAATAGTCAAAAGCTGGGGGCAAAACAGGAAAGGAGACATTAAAGTAATGATTAAAGCACAAAATGCAGTTGAAAATTAGATGCGATGACGTGGCATCAGAATCTCGCGATATAAGAGTAAAAAGATGTGGATATTTTGGTTTAAATAGATATATGAGCACCCCGGTTTATGATCAACCCGGTAAGTGTATTGTATATTTTATTTTTTAAAATTATGGAACACCTAAATTCTATACTTGAAACGACTTGAGAAAGTACCACGGTGGCATGTTTCTATATAACATCTCTGTAAAGGTGAGTTGATGATACATCCTGGATACCAAGAATGCTTGATAATCGGGCTATGGGGCAACTGTTATGGAAGTTGTAGTTGGGCTCAGCTATAAGGTCCAATCACGGATAGTGGATGTTTATCTTTGATTGAGGGAATGGTTGTGGGTCGTAACTGGTTCAAAGATTGTGGTCACCAACAGTAAGAGATGAAGGATTAGATCCAACATTAAATTACCAACATTTTAGTTGGACATTTATGTTCTTTATAAATAGAACACGTGGGAAGCATGTGAGAATTGTTTCTCTACACCCATCTTTTGAAGATATTTGCATGTTTGGAAGAAGTTGCATGTTAATTAATCAATGTGTCAATTAATTTGACGGAAGGTTGCAGCATTGATTGGTGGCACCCTGGCACATGGTTAGCAGGACATTTGGTTAACCTTTTTCGTGTCAAGTCAAGACCAATTTCTCTTCTTGATTTGCTTTACTTGCATTTTGTCTATGCTGAGAAAGGAGCAATGAAAAGAAAATATATATTGATACGATTTGTTTTAGTTAAAAAGAAAATGAAGAAAAATAATCATTTTAGAAAAACAAATATTCTTTTTATTTTCTCTTTAATCACTAGAGAAAAAGATGTGGTAGCTAAAAAATTTCAAGGAAAAAATTGTCTTTTAACAAATAAAATTGGTGGTGCAGTGATGGACCACTTAACTTGTTATCCCACCATAGAGTAAACCCCAATTCTAGTCCATGATTTCTTTGATCTGGACAATGATATTCTTATTCCACCTAAGACTCAAGAACATTTACCAGCTCCATGCAGTTAGACTCGGTAAGAATATTGTATGTTTGGGTTTAAGTTTACAAATTTAAGTTTGTGAAAATAACTTAAATTTTTTTATATAAAATTGAGATTTTACATAAAATTTTAAGATACAAATATACTTTTTAATTAGAGTAACCAAGCATGTAAGAAATCTGAGTTAATATTTAAGCTGAGTTTGGATAGTACTCCAAACGGAATATCAAGCATAACCTAGTAGCATGTTTGAATTATTAGCGTTTGAAAGATATGACTAGAGTAGTCCAGAATGAGTGAAACATGATTTTTACATTGGTCAAGATGTTTAGATATGTGTTGGAAACATAATTCTAAATAATGGAGTCAAGTATCGTTTCAAGCCTGTAGAATAAAGCTTTTGCATCACATTTGACTAAAGTCGATATCCATTTAGTGTAAAATCAAACCAGCATCTTCGTGTTTAAAAGGAGAAGGGATTGAAATCCTTGAACGCAAACCATCATGTCCCCGAACCTGCAACGTACCATAGCTTCGCCCATTTTAAAAGCTTTGCACAACCACGAACAGACGAACCCTCTACCTATGAATCAGTGGAGCCTCTTCTGTCTTCTCCCTTTTTTGTAGCTCTGGTACTTGTCTTCCATCGTGTATCTAGCGATTCCATTCCCTTCTAGTTTTCTTTTATTTATAGAAAAACAACTTATTAGCCGTTTTATACGTTAAACAAATGCAAATTTAAATTATTTTAACAGTGAAAGTAATAGATGTGTCCAAAGGATTAAAGTGAATCTTTTTAAAAGCATGACCAAAATAAATCTTTTAAAAGATAAAATATTAAACTCAATGAATAAAAATTAAAAATTAGAAAGGTAACATATATATAGATTAAATTATTTTTTTCTCAAATTTATTATTTAAGTTTAATTTAATTCTTTTATTTCTTTTGTTTTTAATTTAATTTTTAATTTTTTGTGTTTAATTTAATCCTTTAATTTATAAAATTAATCCCATTTGATCTTTTAATTTATTTATTTTTCAATATTTGATTTTCTAATTTTTTTAATTA
>PYAF01000125.1:2058778-2070810 GCA_007407185.1 Glycine tomentella | reverse complement strand
GACACAAAATGTGATTTCTTACCATTTAGAGGAAGGATTAAATTAAATTAAATTAAAAAATTAGAAGATCAAATTAAATTTAATAAATTAAAAAATTAAATTAAATATTAAATATAAGTTAGAGAACTAAAAAAATTAATTTAACATATATAAAACAAGAGGAATTTTATTTTATAGGGATGAAAAAAAAATTAAAAAAAAAGAAAGAAGGTTAATATATTAAGTTAACAAGATCATTTTTATACTAAAAATCTAACTCAATTAATTAAATAAATGTAAAAAAATATTATAAACTTTTTGATTCTTCTCTTTGATTTTCAGGATAAAAAAAAGAATCATCTTTTTAGACCTTGCATTTTAAGTTTTAACACATCCTTCCGCTATATTGACTCATTTTCTTCTCCTTGATTCAAAAGATGCTATTCACCTTCGCCCAAATTTGACATATGGTCAAATGAACTTTTTGGTCATTTGCCTTGTGTTTTATGTTCATTTTTTTGCCCACTGTTTCAACAAAATCAGAATGGACATTAATGTTAGAATGTCAGTTTCAAACGCTCAATCAATAACTTATATATATATATATATATATATATATATATATATATATATATATATATATATATATTTCTTCTCATAGTATAATATCATTAATTAAATTAATTATTTATCTCTCATTTCTTCATTTCTCTCAAGATATATATAATTCAAGGGTTATTTAAGAAATATTTTTCTTAATGTTATTGAATCCAGGCTCACTAGCTAATCGCACTCCATGAAGGATAGTCCATAATTCTAACTGAATAATGGAATTCTGACTGAGATTACACGACAACCCTCACCCACAAAAGTGACCTCCGCATTAATGTGTAATTTGGCTAGCTTAAAAAATCGTAGACTTTGGAAAAAAAAATACACGAACAATGTTATAATATAATATGATTATGAGGAATTAAATATATTTAAACTTAAGTTGATTGAGTTCTTATAAATAGTCTTTGATTTTCACGGATAAACAAAAATTTAGGTCGACAGATTTTAAACTATTCTAGCTTAAATCATAAAAATTTAGATAACAAAACATCTTCAGAGTAAATACATGCATAGTGTAGATGGTGGTATATCAGTGGCTCAATGAACTTAATCCCTCAATTAAAGCTTGAAAATCAGAGTTGGATGATCCACCTTCTTCCATGGCCCTCCTAGCTTGATGTGATAGCACCTTTGCTTTGTTCCTCATTTCAATGGCTTCTTCCCCTGTCATTATCCTCATCACTGCCTTCTCCACTGCATCCCATGAAATACTATCTCCCTGCACTCCAAACCATGTTTTAGCACCAACAGGTACCCCAATTTTAAGGACATCAATGACCAACTTCTCATTGAAAAATTGGTCGGCGTAAATAGGCCATGTGATCATGGGAACCCCTGCAGTCACCGCTTCCAACGTTGAATTCCATCCACAATGCGTCACAAATGCGCCAATCGCTTCGTGTTCAAGAATCAACACTTGAGGCGCCCACCCTCTTATGATTAGTCCCTTACCTTCCGTTGTTTTCTCAAATCCATCAGGTAACCATTTCTCTCCCTTTTCTTCTCCGCTTTTCCTAACGACCCAAATGAATTGTTGCCCTGAAGCCTCAAGACCATTAGCAATTTCTCTAAGTTGAGAATCAGGAAACTTTACTGTACTTCCAAAGCATATATAAATAACTGAATTGGGTATCTTTGTGTTAAGCCACTTCAGGCACTCATGCTCATCAATAGATGCCTCCTTTCCTCTACGTGCTTTCTCTTCTGCGTCTTTAATGCATAGAGATAAGGGACCAATATGCCACGCTTTTCTTCCAAGCACGTTCCTAAAATGATCTGCATAAACCTTCTCAAGTTCGTAGAAGCTATTAACAACAACCCCATAGCTCCTTAACTCTGATTCTTTTTCCTCCTCCAACAATTTGGCCAGGCCTGCTTTCTCCTTACTCTTGCTATAAGGTGGCAGCTTTGTCTTTTCGATTCTAATCTCGCCCGGGAGATTAGGAACGACAAACGAGTCAGAATCAGAAGAAGCATCTTTGTCATGAGGCTCATAGAATGCCATACACGTGGTAGCACACAAGGAGAAGAAACTAGTCCCATGGAAGACGAGCCTAGGAATTCCAAATTTGGCGGCGGAATCAGTTGCCCATGGGAAGAACATATCAGCAACAATGCAATCTGGAAGTTGCTTTTCCAGTAGCTGCTCAAGTGGCTCTTGGAGGATATAGGTGGCCATAAAAAACGGATGCAACAATTCTGGGGAAGGGATTGACTCGGTATTTTCACAGCCATCAAGTAAACCAGCCTCTGCAGAAGGAAACTCTATGGTTTGGATGTGGATTTTGTTGCCATTAGTTTTGGATTTTCCAATGGCGTTGGAGATGAAAGGTTCGTTGAGGGGTGTGGTGATTATAGTGGCCTTCACACCCTTTTCAGCAAATAATTTGGCCATGTCCACGGTTGGTATCATGTGGCCATGAGCCAAGAAGGGAAAGAAAAAAATGTGCAGAGTATGATATTCACTACTACCCATCTTTCTCTCTACTACAGAATGGCTATTTTCAGCGTGTTTGGAAGTTTGGAACCGTGGTGTGAAATCATGGTAGCCTTAAAGCTACTCTCTGGTGTGGTGGGAAATCATGGTGGAATACCATGGTTTTTGAGTCCTTACTGCCAAACCAAACACTCTGTTTGCCTTTAGTTTTGGAGGGTGAAGAATTTATAAAACTAGGAACCGTGGCTGAACGTAATTGTCAATTATAATTGCTAAAGTGATATAGTACTGATATACATTTACTTTACCAAGAGATAAGAACACAACTATTCTAAGATCTGTTTCATTAATACAATAACGCACAAATAGTGCAAATAAAACAATCAATTTCGTTACCAGTATAGTAATAAAATAAATAAATAAATCGTTACCAGTATGATTGTTTCTACAATACCTTTTATAAAATATTTTATAACATTTTTGTATATTTCTTTGTCTTGTTACTTATTTCATGTTGTTGTAGTTCAGATTCCAGATTAAACAAATTAATGTTGTGTATAGACTCTTATATGGGTGTATTTATCTTTTCCTCCTAAGTTTGTTTTATCTGCTCCACAGTTGGCTCCTATAATTCCTCGGCATGAGTGTCTCCGTAAATAAGTATCGGTCTGTTTCTGGATGGATCACCACTAGAATGCTAGGGCACGTGATTGTGACTTGGGAGGTACATTGATTGAAATTATTACATCATTGTATACGTCGAATTCCCTGTCACTTTTTCTACAATAAATGAGCGAGGCAGCGAGCGGTGGAACGATAGTCAATAAAGTTATCAAAATGGGTAGTAATCCACAGACTAATTTGACCCTTCGCGAATTTGGGTTGAATTGGGCTAACAAAAAGAATTTAGAAAATTATTATATTCACTCTCATTTTTTTTTTTTAACTACACTCTCTTTTCCTATTTTAATTTGATTATTATAACTTAAATCATCTTTTATTTCAAATTCCATTCTAAAACTACTTTTTGAAACTTAAAAACTAAAACAGCATATGAGAAACTACTTTTCAGAATAGTAATTAAACAACCTATAAGGATATTTTGAGTATAGAGAATATTAATGATAATAAACAAAAAAATTAAATAAAAGGGAGTGTACTTAAAAAAAGAGAAGAGTGAATATACCATTTTCAATTTTTTATTAGCTTAAAAATTAGACTCGGTCCACCTGTGATCCAACTCATTACAACAAAATTGTAATTTTTTGTTAGCTCAAAAATTGTAATTCTGGTGACTTGTAAATTATAATGGTTATCTAGACTATTTTGTGATCATGAAATATTTTTGTCATAAAATTATTTGTTGTCTTGTTAAACTTGTAATGATTGTCTTGCATGTGTGATCATGAATACTTCTTTTGTGATAAAATTATTTGGCTTATTGAACTTATAATGATTCTCTTTTTTTTGCTTTAAAAAATTTATTCCTTTGGAATTACCCAAATAATGAAAAATTATAAGCAAATATAGCCACAAATGTATTTATTTTTGCTGAAATTTATTTTTCTAAAAGAAATTGATTTTATGTTGAAAATTTTTTTAAAATGATTTTTTTTTTAGTTTTAGATGGGTCATTCCATTTAATCCATCAACTCATGTTGGGTTAGTTCAGACTATCATTTTAAGACTCACCAAGAGGTGAGGTGAATTGAGTCAGGTTGGCCGGCCACCAAATAGGTGGATGAGTCAAGGTGGATTAGACCCAACCAATCAAACTACTCTATTTTGATAATTCTATATTATTCTACATGAATTAAATGTGTAATCTAATTAGCTTTTGAAAATTATTTTTTTAAAAATATAATTTCACAAGTATAAAAAATTGCATAAAAAAGTCTTATAATTAAGTATACAATGCTAACTTTAATTTATGTATTTGTTTTATATACTATTATGTTATTGTGATGTATAAAGATGAATTTTATATTAAATTATAAATTTTAAATAATTTGAAATTAAGGTATAAAGTTTTGAGATTATTTGGGGTTTGGGATATGATGTTAAAGTTAACATTCCACACACTTAACAACAAGACAATTTTGGCACATTTTTTACTCTATTAGGAATTATTTAAAAATTATTCTTTCAAAAATTAAATTAATGACCGTTTTACATTTTAGCGGCAAAAATAACCCCATGACCCTTTTATTCGCTTGGTCAATTTTAAGATGAGAAGATGCGCAGGATATGTAGTATTTTTATACATCAAAAGCAAATTCTATGTGATTATTAAAAAAATTACGTATTCATATAAAAATTCACATATCTGAAAAACATATATAACATTTTCTAAATTTAATAAACTATTATAAATAATGCATAACTATAGGTTACTATTAATAAAATTGATTGTCCAATAAAGTTAAATAGTATTTTAATAAATATATGTTTTTGGTAAAAATAATAAATAAATAAATAAAATATGTTATCAAATTATTAAGTAAAGTAATTAAAAATAAATTATTATTATATATTTATCAATTTATTAATATTATATTAGCTAAGTTGATTAACCTAAATGATTAAGAATTCAGAATCAATTTGTATCTTTTTTATGATTTTGGGTTTGATTTGTCGTTGTGCTCACTCAAATCCTGCTTGATAGACAACTCTTGTCACGTAATTCCCTGATGCCTTAAGTAGTTAAGACTAACTGATTAGGTTAATCTACTTGAGGTTTAGGCCTATGAAGTAATAATGGGTGAGGGGGGTGTTTACTCCTACTACCAATTTTTTTCACCAAATTCTTTTTTGGTATTACATTAATAAATATCTATTTGAACTTTTCTATTTTAAATATGATTTATAAACTAATTCATTTAAACAATAATAAAATCACTACAAATTTTAATATATATTTCTTGTTGGGCCTATACTCTTTAGTTGAGTTCAATTGGACTGAGACTATGAGAAGAGTTCAAAGACTAATATAAATACTCCTACTTAGGTCATTAATAAAGAGACAAAAAACCTAGAAAACAGAGGGGTGACCACACACCCTACTCATTCCTCCTTAAGAGATAGTTTGGAAGATTTACTAGAGACAAGGAGTCAATCAACCAAGTTGAAAGCTACAAGAGGTAAACACATAAAACTATGATGATTAGTTACATCTCAAACCACAAATGATTTATATGCTTCCGCAGTATCAATGTACCAACAATTAGTATCAGAGCCAGGTTGTGTGTTAGGATGTGTCCCAAATATGCAAAATAATCGATTACATTAAGTAAATAATCGATTATTTAGTCTGTTGTGCGTTTTCTGACAATTTTTCTCTGAAAATGTAACTGCCCAACCAAATCCAAAAGAAATTCAAGGCCACTGGAGTGCCTTAACTGTCACCAACAGCTATATTTTCAAAAATATGGACGTTAAGAGCATCAATTCTGCCTATAAATAGTGCATTGCATCAATAGAAAAATTCTGCACCTTAGTCTCTTCTCCCTCTGAAATTTCTGAAATTTGTCTGTGTTTTCTTGTGTTTAAACCTACCCTGAACCATGTCAAACCCAACTCCCAAACGTGCTAGGTCTTCTAAGAGGAAAGTGGGTGAATCTTCATCCAATCCACCTCCTACACAACCCCCAAACAGGCTAGACTTGTGGTTCTCCACAGAGTCTGATAAAATAAATTATTTACAATTCAATGCAACCAAGCCTATAGCCTCACCAAAATACCTTGAGTTAAATTGGTTTATTAGGGAGGGATTCCAATTCCCTGCATTCTTTGAAGCCCAAGGGGTTAGAAGATTTTTAGAAATGAAGGATACCTTTTACCTTAATTTGGTGAAGGTTTTCTACACCTGTCCCAAAGGGTCCATGAATGGGACCATGATCACCAAGGTCAAGGGTGTGACAATGGAAATCACCCATGAAGTTTGGGAGACTGTGGCTGGTGTTATATGTGAAGGGGCTAGGAAGTTTGATGAAGAGCCTAATGGGTATAGCAAAATGGATACCTATAGAGAAATGTTGCATGATCCTCATATGCAACTTAGGAACAGATTGGGTACTGGACCCATGACACCTGAGGATAGGCTCCTCCACTACATAATTACCTATATAATCACTCCTAGGGCCACCAACCATGCCCAAGCAACAGATGAGGACCTCCAATTAGTCTATGGTCTGAAGAACAACATACCCATGAATTGGGTGCTAATATTTGAAGAAATAATGCTCAAATCCAAAAGGTTGGTCAACTATCCTTTCCCATATCCTGTCCTAGTGTCTAGATTCATTGACCACTTCAACATTGATGTGGAAAATGAAGTTGTTGATCATACCAACTCAAGTAACAGCCTTATAAAGGAGAAGCATCTCACCAAGATGGGGATGAGAAAGACTCCTGATGGCTAGATTATGGCTGGACAAGCTGCCCTTCCTGCTGCTCTTGCAGCTGCTGATGATGAAGGAGATCAAGCTGCTGACTTGGAAGATGAAGCAAGGGATCAACAACAACCATTATACTCACAGTTTGAGTCTTTGATACTGCAGAAAATGGACACCATGATCAAGATGCAACAGGACTTCAAGGCTGAAACAAATGAAGCCTTAGAAGAGATTATGGATAGGCTTGATACCATAGAAGCAAATATGAATGATAATGCTTCGGTTGAATTCTAAAACTTATGTTTTTCTTTCTATTTTTATGCTTTGTTTTTTAAGTAGTTAGCCTTTTATTTTAATTCACTATGTAATGGCTTCCTATGCTTATATAAAACTTCCATTATGCTTCCAATTCTATTATACGCTGTGCCTTTTCTATTTTTGTCTTTAACAAGCCAAATAGGGGGAGAATTAATTGATTAAAGTATGCTCTGTATAGTGCTCTATTTGCCCCTGTTTTTTGTTTCATTTTTGCTCAAAATATTGAACTGAATGGATGCTGAAATTTAGGGGGAGCTGTGTGTTTAAAATGAATCCTTTCAATATATAAGACTTGTAAATGAATGCCACTTCAATCACAGATGCTTTTAACACTTGTTCTTGGCAAAGGAATTGAAAATTTTCAGGTTTTTTAAGCTCAAGCTTTTTCAAATTGATTCAACAAATTACTTCAAGACTTACTGTTAATCAACTAAAGATTTGGCATGTTTAAAGCCAAAAAGGGGGAGATTGTTGGTTTTAGAGGAGCTATTTGAAGAATGGAATAGGAATCAAGCTTTGGTTTTGAGCTTTCAACATGCATTGGATGCCTTGAAGTATGATTTGTGTTAAATGTGTAAGAAAGAAGCAATTCTGGTGATCCAAGTGCATTGCATTCATATCATTCAATATTTCAATTAATCTAAGTAATAAAATTCACAAGGCTTTGGTAAAATGATCAATTTAAATCAAAGGTTTTTGGAAAAATGAATTTGTACTGATTTAATCGATTACATTAAGGAGATAATCAATTGTTTTGTTCTTAGTTCATTCCAGAAAACTTTTCAAGAACAATGTAATCGATTACCTATCGGATTAATCGATTATTTGACCTTTGTTTTCGCTAACACTGCCTTGATGAACACTTTAATCGATTACCAACAGATAGTAATCGATTACATTGTCATACATTATTTTAAGTTGTGCTAGAAGAATCGATTACCAAAGTATAGTAATCGATTACACAAGCTAAATTGAAAATAACATCTTCCTGTCATAATCGATTACCAAATTCAGTAATCGATTACATCATATACATATGCACATTAGTTTTGATGCATTAATCGATTACCAAATATAGTAATTGATTACATAGTTCAATATGATTTCTAAAGCTTCCTTGTTTAATCGATTACCAGAATCCGTAATCGATTACACAGTGTATTTCAAGTTTATGAAGCTTCCTGTCTTAATCGATTACAAGACGGAATAATCTATTATTTTGTTCGTTGCTAATGTCCAGATTCTTGTAGAACACTTTAATCGATTACAAGGTTGATTTAATCGATTACATAAGTGAAATAATCGATTATTAGGCACGTTTAATCGATTATTGACAGTTACAAAAGTTTGTTATAAATAGAACCTTGGCTCAGCTTGTTTTGGAACTTGATCAATTCGTATTCTGAGCACACATAAGCTTTCTAAACAAGTTTTAAGTGATTTTTCTGGGTTCTATGAGTTCTTGCTTTCACTAAAACACTTATGGGTTTTTGAGTGATTCTTTCAAGCAAGAAGTTTCTTTCAAGGGTTAAGGAAGGAGATTTTCTGAATTTGATTTTCATCTTTCAACCTGGTTTGTTCATTCACGTGCATATCATTCACTAGATCATCAGGTGTTTTCTTTCCTTAACTGATTGGTTGTAATTTTGTTTACAATTTGTGTTGTATTGGCTATTGTAATTTTGATTCTTAAAGCTTGGGACTAGAAAAAGGTTCTCTAGCTTAAAGATCAGAGTAGTGTTCTCTAGATCTTTCTCCTTAGATTTCTAATAGGGTTTTAGATTTTTGTTCTTTGTCTAGGGTTGATAAATGGGAGATTCTTGTAAAAGCTTGTAAGAATATTTTTATAATAATGGAACTCTAACCTAGTGTTGGTTGGAAGAACTGGATGTAGCTTCATGATTTGAAGTGAACCAGTATAAATTGTGCGTGTTCTTATTTCTCTTCTCATCTTATTATTTGTCTTTTATTCTTTGAATCATATTCATTGCACAACAAGTTTGGTTTTGATTTATTGAATTCTTGGACTGAGCTATTTGATTGAGTAAAAGGTTTCTTGGTTTTAAAATTGATAAAGATCCTGAAAACTCTGATTTGAAATTGATTTTAAAAATACCAAGGTTCAACCAATTCACCCCCTCTCTTGGTTGTTGTGAAGTATTCCTATTATTTTCATGTTCTGGCTACCCATATGCCAGCGCAGCCCACTAAGGATGTGCGTGAGGCAACAAAGACACGTTTTCAGCAGAAGAAGGAAAGATGGGAGAAGGTAAATGTGGCAGTTCGCTGCTATATGCTAGCCAGTCTCGCCAGTCACCTTTAGGAGCAAGTGAGCATGATTGAGAGTGGAGCAATGATGCTCCAGACTCTTGATGGCATGTTTGCTACGTCTAGCAACTCTGCTAGGCAGAATGCGCTGAATGCAGCCACCAAGATAGTTATGTCTAGAGGAAGTGTGCAGGACCATTGTCTAACAATGATAGCAAACTTCAAGAAGGCTAAACAACATGGGGTCAGATTTGAACAAGAAGTAAAAGTTGACCTTCTCTTGCAATCATTGCCTGAATACTTGAATCAGTTCAAGATGAATTATAATATGAATAAGATGAATCTTAACCTTACTCAGCTGATGCACGAGCTTGAGAGTGCTGAACAGTCTCTAGTTAAGCAGGGCTGTGCTTATTTTGCTGGTGAGAGTTCTGTGAAACCAAAGGAAAAACCCAAGGGAAGGAACAAGAACAATAAAAAGAAGAAATCAGGTATTACAGTTGTCAAACCAGTTGCAATGAAGTAGCCAAAAGGCAAGTGCTTCAAGTGCAGAAAAAATGGGCATTAGAAGAAAAATTGCCCACGTATGAATCAACCAGGTATGGTAATTTACATGTGATTGAAGCTTGTTTAGTGGAGAATTACAATGATAAATGGATCATTGATTCAGGAGCCACTAACCATGTTTGTTACTCTATGTAGTGGTTCAAACATAGCTTGCCTATAAGTGAAGGACAAAGAGTTTTGAAGCTTGGAAATGGAGAGCTTGTGTCTGCACTAGCAGTGGGACAAGTTACTTTATCTTTTAATAATTGCAGAACTTGGGTTTTATAAGACTGTTTATTTATTCCGGATTTTTAGAGAAATTTAATTTTTGTTAGTTGTTTGATTAAACATGGTTTGACAGTTCAGTTTAATTCCTCAGTTTCAATAAGAAGTTCATCTTCTTTTATTTGTTCAGGTGAAATGATTAATGGTTTTTATTTCCTTAATCATGTGCCCTGTGAAGTTAATCATGTTGAATTAGCAGATGTTGAGCATGTTCATTCATCAAAGAAAAGAAAAGTTTCCAATGAAACTTATATTTGGCCTTTAAGATTGGGTCATATTAACTTTAACAGGATACAAGATTTGGTCAATAGTGGGATTTTAAAATCCATAAACTTTGAATCGATACTAGTTTGTGAATCTTGTTTAGAGGGTAAAATGACTAAGAAATCTTTCAAGGCCAAAGGAAATCGTGCCACACTTCAGCTGGAATTGGTACATACTGATGTATGGGGACCAATAAATGTCCAGGCCAGAGGCGGGTATCAGTATTTCATCACATTACTGATGATTACTCTAGATTTGGACATGTGTACCTGATGCATCACAAGTCTGAAGCATTGGGAAAATTCCAAGAGTTCAAGGCTGAGGCAGAAAAACATCTTGGTGTTCAAATTAAGACTCTTTGGTCTGACCGAGGGGGTGAATACCTATTTGAAGAGTTTACCTAACCAAAGAGGGGATAGTTTCACAATTATCTTCTCCAGGGACACCCCAATAGAATGGAGTTGCTGAAAGGAGAAATAAAACTCTTTTAGAAATGGCAAGAGCTATGAGCAGTTATTCATCTCTTTTTGAATCATTCTAGGGATATCCCTTAGAAACTGCTATGTACCTTCTGAACTTAGCTCCTTCCAAGTCGGTTTCAAAGACACCAATAGAATTATGGAAAGGGTGTAAGCCCACCATGAATCATATTCGGATTTGGGATGCTCCGACACATGTTTTACAACAGAAGTCAAATAAGATGGACTCGCATACAGAAGTATGCATGTTTATAGGCTATCCTAAAGAAACCAGAGGATGATTGTTTTATAGTCCCTAAGAAAAGAAGGTCATAGTGAACACTCACGTGACCTTCTTAGAGGAGGACTATATGGCAAATTATAAGCCAAGGAGTAAGATAATTCTTGATGAGCTAGTCTCAGATCAAGTTTCACACGACTTTCAATACACTGTTACTTAGGCAATTTCTTCCTAGTAATTTTGAATAAAGAAATGAATTATTATTCAAAAATACGTAATTCATTTTCCCAGAAGTTCTTCCTTATAAGAAGATAAGAGCTAAAGATATTATACTCAATTTTACTCTTACTTATACAAAAAGACTATTTTCGTATTCGAACTCATATCAATAAGTTACAAATGTGTAGGGGACTAAGATCATTCAAACTTTTTTTTCAAAGACTAAACATATAAATTTAAAAAAGTTTAGAACAAAAAACATACTCAATCCTAATTATATTAAATAACATTTTTGAAATAAAACATTTATTAATATCTTTATGCATTAGAGGTATGTATTTTTTTCATCTCAATTTCGTTATTGGTCAAATCAAGATATAAGGAAGAATTTAATTATTTCATAATAATTTAATTCTTTGAGTCAAAAAGTCTATAATTTTATGTTTTTTTATTTTTTATCTCAATTTTTTATTCGATTTGGAAGAATTTAATTATTTGTTAATTTTGTA
>PYAF01000125.1:2020561-2046480 GCA_007407185.1 Glycine tomentella | reverse complement strand
TAATTTCTATAGTAGTTGATCAAATCTAATAAATTTTACTTAACTTAATTATATTAAATTAGAATTATTGATATTAAATCATTAAATAAAATTGTGTTGAAATTCAATTTCAATGTTTTTATTAATTTTTTTAAAATCAGACCTATGAATAAATCATACTTAAAGATTTAATGGTCTCACCATAATTCATTGACCGTGATTGAACCGATTTTATAATTTTTTATACATTTTAAATTACTCAAATTTATTGTTTTAAATCAAATTGATATAACTAAATTTGTTATCTTTATAATATATAATAAAATTTCTACATTTTTATCATTTAAAAATAAAATAGAAATTATTTAAATTCTAAATAAAATTAAGAATTAAATATGCAAGATAAATTTTGAGGTTCTTTTAACAAATTTTTAGAATTATACCACTAAAAATTAGATAAAGATTAAGTAAATTTTATATAAAGATATAGCCGTATAGAAAAAAAATTAAATATATTTTTAGTTTTTATAAATTTATTATTATTTTTTAATTTTGGTTCCTATAATTTTTTTTAAGTTTCGATAAGTTTAAGTTTTTTTTTTAATTTTAACCCAATAATTTGTTTTATTACTTTTAATACTTGTAAGTTCTTGATTTTTTAATTTTGATCCGCATTTTTCCAATTCTAATTGAGAGTTAATATTAAAAAAACAAAAAACTTATCGAGATTAAAACAGAAAAAACTTACAAAAATGAAAATTAAAATAACATGAATAAAATAAATATATAAAAATCAAAATTTAAAACCCACAAACTTAAGTGAACCAAAAACATATTAAAAAAAAATGTTTAAGCAACTTCCGCGGGTATTATTAGCAAATCGATCATCACATTGCCCACAAACCGTTCTAATTCTACATGCATACGTGACACATGAATCATCAACAAGCACGCGACCTCAAATCCTGGATCAAAGAGTTGAAATCGTTGTAAGAAGATCCTCCTTCCTCCATAGCACGCTTTGCCATTCGAGCAAGCTCCTTTGCTCTGTTCCTCATTTCCTCTGCCTCCTCTCCAACCATGATCCTCCTCACAGCCTTCTCAACCGGTTCCTTCTTCACAGGGTCCCTTCCCATCATCCCAATCCACGTTTGAACGCCAACACCCACCCCAATCTTAACTATGTCCGTCAAAAACTTAGCATTGTAAAATTGCTCTGCGTACATTGGCCATGTCACCATTGGCACCCCTGCACACACTCCCTCCAATACTGAGTTCCACCCACAATGTGTAACAAACCCTCCAACGGATTCATGGTCCAAAATCATCACTTGGGGTGCCCAACCTCTTATGATCAAACCCTTTCCTTGACCTAAAACTCTATCCTCAAACCCTTCTGGTAACCAATCCAATTTTTCATTCAACCCTTTTTTGACAACCCATATGAAATTCTGCCCTGAAGCCTCCAAACCTAATGCGATTTCTTGGAGTTGCGCGTCGGAGAACGTTGTCATGCTACCAAAACACAAATACACAACTGAATTTGGTTCCTTTGAGTCAAGCCACTTCAGACACTCGTGTTCATCAATAGCAGCTTCTCTTCCTCTGCATGCTTTTTCCTCGGTATCCCTATTGCTCAAACAAACCGGTCCCAAATGCCACGCTCTTCTCCCGAGCTCCTTCCGGTAAAAATCAGCGTAAACCGGTTCGAGCTCGTAGAAGCTGTTGGCGATCACGCCGTGGCTCTTGAGCTCCGAAGCATTGACCTCGTCTAGAAGCTTTGTGAAAACCTCGTCGTGTTGCGGTGTCTGGGGGAGCTGCATCTTGGTTATGGTGATCTCCCCCGGAAGCTCCGGAACCTTGAAGGGTTCGGACCACGAGGAGACGTTGTCCTGTGGCTTGTATGTCCGCACGCACGCCGACACGCATGTCGGAAAGAACCCCATCCCATGGAACACGATCCTCGGAATGCCGAATTTGGCGGCAGAGTCTGTCGCCCAGGGGTAGAACATGTCGGCAATCACACAGTCAGGATGTTCTTGTTGAATAAGATTCTCCAGTGGGTCCCGCAGGAGCACGGTGGCCTTCAGGAACTTCATGATCAAGTCAGGGGTGAGGGCAGAATCGGAATTTTCACAACCTTCGGGCAACCCAGTTTCCTCAGGAGAAGGAAACTTGATTGTTTTGATTTTGATGTTGGCTTTTCCTATGGTTCTTGAAATGAGTGGCACGTTGAGGGGAGTGGTGACTACGGTGGTTTTGATTCCTCTTGAAGCAAAGACTCTGGCTAAGTCAATGTTTGGTATTATGTGGCCATTTGCTGGGAAGGGAAAGAAGAATACGTGAAGCTCGCGATTCTCATTACCCATGGTAGTGTGTGGGTTTGGTGAGGTTAGAACTCTTTTGCTGTTAGAGAGAAACGATAGTGGGTTACTACTTAGTACTTACTAGCTTTAGAAGGATGATTTGGGTACAAGGAACTTGTTCTGGTTATAAAAAGGAGCAATCTCACTGGATATGGTGGAAGCCGCGTTTTGCACGGGTAAGTATTAAATTAATGTACTTTTTTTCTGTTACATATTACATGTATTTGAATATTGATGGATCTATAGGCCACGCGATCCTCGAGTTTGTAATAATTTAAATAAAAGAGTAGTGCTATGTCTTTTTTGAAGAATATATAAACATTTGTGTTGGTTACTTCAAAGGAGAAAAATAGATACGTGTCAAACAGGCAGGCAAAGGAAATTGGATGATTCGGAATGGTGGAGGCAGCCTGAATCGTTACGGAAGAGGCAGCTATGTTACAACAATGAGAGCAAAACTCAAAACGTGCAAGGCGTGGAGAAATTTATTTACGTTTTTTTTATACTTAATTAAAAAACTACTCAATGAGGTGACCAAGGAATGTGATTGAGTGTTTGTGTAAAGGTACTTAAATTGATTTTTTCAAAAAAAAATGTTTTTTGGTGAAGATGAATACGATATTCTATACTTTTAAAAAAATGTCTTTATTTAAATTCTTTACAAAGATGAATATCTTTGTTAGAAGATATTTTATATTTTATGAAATTAATTTAATGACAACGATTTTGAAAGCTCCATATTTTAAACTTTTTAAATTTGTCACTAATATTAGAGAGTTTTTTATAAAAGGAAAATCACTTTCCTAGTAATTTTAAATTAAGAAACTAAGGTTGTCTTGTTTAGTATGTATTTATTAAAAAAGAGGTTGTCTAAAAAACTATATTTTTTAGAAATCAATTTTAGTTTACTCTTGCATAAAAAATTTCCATAAGGAAAATTGGAAACTTTCCCGAATTGAGGGGAAGTTTTAATTATCTAAAATGATTATAGTAATTATTTTTAATAAACATATTAATACTAATCAAACCTATTTTAATGATTTAAAAAACTATCATTTCCAGGATTCTAGTTTCTCGGGAATTGAGAACGAATTAACTTTTCCGCTACCAATTACGCCACCTTACATGCTTTCTACATGCTAATAAATAAAATCACCAATCAAATAAAATAATTTAAAATAAAAAACTTACCGACATCACAAATAAGGATTTTATGCTCTAATTAAAGTTCACTCAAAATTTGATGAGTTTGGCTTACGTTTATAAATATAAGTAGAAGTTGAAGCTCTAGTCTTATTAGAGAATAGAATCTTTATTCAAAGAATTTATTGTTGAGCTCAAGCGAGGCACCCTGAAAGCAAGAAGTTCGATCAATTCTGCCAAAGCCTCTCAGTCTATTGCTTCTAAAAATACTTCTTATCTAGTTAGATCTCAAAGGGGAAATCCTCCGATTTATTTAAGACTTACAGAATATCGATTCAATTCTTTGATTATTTTTTATGAGTATTGTGATATCAAACACAGAATGTAAAAAAAAAATTGTCATTTTTTTTAGAGATAGAATCCAATTTGAATTTACTTATATAAAAAAATAGTTAGGAATAGAGACATTAAAAAATATTATTTTTTTATATAAAAAAAGTTATTGGGAGTTCTTTTTCTAGAACCCAACGTCCAGTATGAAGAATTCTTGAGCAAGAATAGTGATAAATTCGATGAATAGCTTTAGAAATCCCATTAAAGATGCCCTTAAAAGCTATCTCATGGGTAGAAAAAATGATCTCAACAATGTTACCTTTGTGATTGAATGTAAATATGCTTTCAATTTGCTTCAAGCACACATCAACAATAACTCAGAATTAGGACTCATCATAGATACATGTAAACAAAAACTTAGAAACATTCAAAACTCTTCAATAATTTCATTTGTAGACAAGCAAATTAAGTCACTCACTCTCTTATTAGGGTGACTCGATTCTATACTAATCCATAGTCTTATGATTATACCCCAATGTATCAATGTTCTTCTTCTTCGTGAAATGATATTAGTCCATTTTACATTAAAAAAAAAGGTATCACATAGTGAGTGGGGAATATGTCTTGAGTTTAATTTGAGACTTAAAGTAAGTTTGAAATTCCAACAAAGATTAAACATCAATTAAATTGTTAAATAATCTAATTAACATGTGTGTGCAGTCAATAATTTCATATTGACAAAATTATCATGTAAAATTTCCATAAATACCTTTCTTGGTTTCGACTAACCTTTGTGTACCATTATTTGTTGAAACATGAAATTAGGGGTGACAATAAATCGAATAAACTCTAACTATATTCGAGACTCAACTCGACAATTGACTCATTGAACTTCGTTTCATGAACTAAATAAGTTGAACTTGAGTTAAAAGTTGTGTTCATTAAATAAATGAGTTAAACTTAACTACATATAGCTCGATTTGATTGGTTCATGAACTAGCTTGATATGTATACACACACACACATTAAATATTTTATATTATTGAGTCCATATAATTATTTTAGCTAATTTAATATTTTATGCAATAAATAAATAAAATATGTAAAATACATAATTTCCCTATTAATAAAAATAAAAAATAATTATAATTTTAAATCAAGTCAACTGACGAGCAAAATCAAGATGTTTGTGAATTTGAATCGATTCAATTTCAAGCTAAAAATAAAGATTCATATCAAATTTGAGTTACACTATGAGCTAAATCATTCCTTCTACCAAATGCTCCCTATAGTTCTAATAAATAAGATCACCAAAAATTAAATTAAATAATTTTAAAAAAACTTACCGGTATCACAAATAAGGATTTTATGTTCTAATTAAATTTCAGTTCACATTTGATGCGTTTTCCTTACTTTTATAAATATAAGTAGAAGCTAAGGATTTAGCTTTGAAATTAGAAGCTATTGCGTGGGCAAAAGCAATTGTCTTAGCAACATTACCTTTGAGATTGACTCTAAACACATTTTCAATTTGCTTCAAGCACACAACAACAATAACTCAAAATCAGGGCTCATCATAGATACATGTAAATAGAAACTAGGAAGCATTTAAAACTCTTCAATGAGTTTCATTTGTAGACAAACGAATTAAGTTGTTCACTCTATTGTTAGGGTGACTTGATTCTATATTAGTCCATAGTCTTTTGATTATCCCCCTTCCCAAATGTATCAATGCTCTTCTTCTTTGTAAACTAATATGAACATGTTTTGAATCAAAATGTTGTGACATGGACTATATACTCACCATTTGATAAAATGTTGTTAAAACATATTAGTAACATTTTTACTAAGTATTAGACAAAAAAAATATTATTAAAGATCATATGTTTGATAGTGAAAGTTTTAGTACTTGTGACATATAAAATTTATTATAAATATTATAATACTATATTAATGTTAATTAATATAATAATATACATTTGATCATAACATGAGCGTTATAAGTATATATGCATAAATTATATTTATATTTTACTTAATATATAAGTATTTGTATGTAAAAGAAAAGATGGAAAGGTAAAAAAAAAAAAATACTCACTTAAAAAAGTTAAGATTCACCTCATATTAATGACAAGACATAATTTACTTCATGTGCCATCTTTTATGCATATTTTTTATACTAATTATTTATATATAAAATTTAAGAAATTGTAATACACTTTTACTTTTTTATATTTTCAATTAAATTTTAGTCATTTATCTTTTAAATAATTTAATTTACTTTTTATATTTTAAAACTAAATCAAAATAATTCTTTCAAAATAATGGTTATCTTTTTATTTTGACACACAATTTTAAACCACTTTTTATTAATTTAAAACATGAAATTTATCACATTAAATTCAAACATAAATTAAGTTACACTTAACTTCCTTTTAATAAAACTTAAGTTTGCATAGGAAAATTCAACTCAACCTAAATTTACAAACTACAATCCAAACACACTTGAAGAAGCTGTATGTCACGCTCAAACTTGCCCATGTCTTGCTCTTCCATGTTCACAAGTGCTTCAATCTCATCCTCATCTCTGGTATCCATCAAAATTATGTTATTCCTCGTGGGGCACCCACTAGTGCTACACCATATCGATTTCCCCCACCCAAAATCCACTTCATATAGTTTGAACCAATAATTTGAGAATTTTTATGAGAAGAAACTTCTTTACTCAAATTTTTCTTTAACTTAATGGATGAGTCATAAGGCAAAGAAACAGGTTTCACATCAAAATAATTCAACTTCTTCAATAGCTTTTCAACATAATGTGATTGGGTTAAAACGATGTCATCATCTTTCTTTATAAGCTTAATACCCAAAATCACATCTACATGACATAGGTCTTTCATATCAAAAATAGTACACAAGAAAAACTTCACATCATTTATGAAATGCATATTACTACCAAACATCAATATGTCATCCACATACAAACATAAAATGACGCATCCACTATCATCAAATTGTTTCACATGCACACATTTATCACTATTATTGATTTGAAAACCATATGAAAGGACAACTTGATCAAACTTTTCATGCCACTGCTTTGGAGCTTGTTTCAAACCATATAAAGATTTAACAAGTTTGCAAACTCTCTTTTCTTTACCCGGATCTACAAAACCTTCAGGTTGGCTCATACAAATTTCTTCTAAATCACTACTTAAAAAGCAGTTTTACATCCATTTGATGAATTTCCAAATTAAAAACACAAGCAAGTGCAATTAAAACTCTAATAATAGTAACTTTAGAAATAGGAGAATATGTATCAAAGAAATCTACACCTTCTACTTGTTTACAGCCAATCACAACAAGTCTTGCCTTAACTTTTTCTATAGATCCATCGGTTTTTAGTTTCTTACGAAAAACCCACTTACAACCTATACTTTTACAACCAGGGGGGAGATCAGTTAGAAACCAAGTTTTATTAGTTTTAAGAGAACTCATTTCATCATTAATAGATTCTTTCCAAAAAGGTGCATCAATAGACCTCATGGCCTCACCGTAAGTTTTAGGATCATCTTCAAGTAGAAACGAACAAAATTTAGAACAAAAAATCTTTAGCTTTTTTAAGCCTTTTACTCTTCCTAGGTTAAAAACAATGTCCTTATTAGCATTACTACAAAATGGTAAATTAGAACAAGAAGTATCAAACATAGGTTTAGACAATTTATTTGCAAAGGAAACAAATTTTCAAAGAAAGTGGCATCTCTAGATTCCATAATAGTATGATTAGAAATTTCGAACACTTAAGAATTAACAATCAAGAATTTATAAGTAGTATTGTGCATTTTGTAACGCCCCGTAAAACACCAGGGTCATTAACCTGCCTTAATCACTATCATTAACTATAATCATCAGAGTTTAAGCAGTTTGGAAGCACAACACAAGAATGACGTTATCAAATGTCACTAACATAACCATTTACACTATAATATGGTGAATATACATAAAGTCTATGTTTAAGTACAAAACTGTACATATATCTCCCCTCAGGGTACAAAATAAAACCAAAGGCAATATACAAAACATCAGAGCCACAAGCTCATGTCATCTAGGCCTAATGTTTACAAATAACAGTTATCCCTGCATAAGCTTCTTGCCTTGGGATCTATCTGCTCCTCCTGAGGAATCACTTGCAAGAATATAAGTCCCACAAAAGGGGTGAGATATAAAATCCCAGTAAACTCAAGGCCCTTGAAGGTATTTCCTTCCCCTGTTTCACTTTCAAACATATACATAGAAATAGTATATCTAAAACAGTCATTCTCAGATTCAATACCAGAACATCATTCAGACAAACATCAAGCAGCCAGAAATCTCAATTCACATTCACCTGTCAATAATCAGGTGCCCCAAGCACGACCTACAACCGTTCATAGCATAAATCACTAACCTGCAAAGGCTACATCTAGGTATATAGGAACATCTCCACTTAGGAGGCTACATCTATATACTAGGAACATCTCATGCCAGGATCTTAACAATCTATATGAGGCTACATCTGTATATATAGGAACATCTCCACTTTAGGAGGCTACATCTATATAACAGGAATATCTCATAATCTATCTCAACTCAATTGCCTGAGGAGGCTACATCTGTGTATATAGGAACATCTCTATTCGGGAGGCTACATCTATATCACAGGAACATCTCACATCAGGTCTTACTCAATTTCATGTCATCTATCCTACTACCATAGAATTGTATTCATTCACAGAATTCACAATCAAGTCTACTAGTCCATCATGCATATCATAGTTTCACATTCCATTCCACGCATCTCAAATCAACACCAATCATTCCCCCATCACAGGGTTCAAATCACATTTCAAGCATCTCATTTCCATACACATCAATTCAACAATTAATCACACAATATACAATTTCCATATACATGCAGGTATTCCCAACAGAACCATCAGTCCATTAAGAGCATGGTGGAACACAATAAAGGACACACATACAAAGACCAAGAGCTTACCTGCTTTAAGCAAAACACCGGCTCCCCCAGTCTCGTGGTCACCACCACCAGAAATATCAAGCTCACGTCCTACATAAGAGCAACACATAATGTATCAGTAACATTCCTAAGCCGTTAGAACGAAAGGAAACCATAATCCTTTCCACGTAACACCTAACTAATCACTTCACAAGTGATTTTCAGACCCTCAATAGGATCCCTCTTAGCCTAACCAAGGCTCCAGAGTCTCTCCTAAGACTCTGTTCAGGCTAACACAAAGCATATCCTTACTTTAGCCTTATCAAACCCAAGCTTATAATGCAACCAATTCAGCTCATAAACAACCTCTACACTATCCCATGAGCAACTTTATCATCTGCTCTAAGGTTCAAAATAGTCATACATCCAGCCCTTTCTCTATGCATGTATAGTTCAGAGTCAAAATCAAACTTCATCAATAATGATTTCTGAAGGCTCTAACTTCATCAAAACAACCCCCTGAACGCAATTCTCTACAGGACCCTGGGCTAATTCTAGCCCCAGCTCATATGGGTCACTATTCATGAGAACCCCCAAAATCAAAATCAAACAGAGAAACTTGAGTTTCTTACCTCAAAGGTGACAAAGAAGACCCAAGGACAACCTCCTCGAGCTCTGGTGTCCTTTCCACGCAGTGGGTCTCAGCCACTGTCAAGTTCTCTGAGCTTTTCTCTGGAGATTCCAAAACTCACTCAAAAGGGGTTTTTCAAGAGAACAATTGAATGATTCAAGCTTCCAAAGTGTTTTTCTCACAATCAAAGGCTAAAGGAAGGTATTTAAAGCAAGAAATAGGGCCCTAGTAAGCTTGGACCAGTCTCTAATGGAGGTTAGGGCTGGAGAAGGAAGAAGAAGCATTTTCTCTCTCCTAATTTTCGTCCAGAATGATCTACATATAAGGCTGACCGAAAGTCCCACGCGGATCGCGCCATATCCCACGCGGATCGCGTCATATGTTCGAAATCACAGCTCTAATTCGAACTTTCCACGCTGATCGCGCCATAGCCACGCTGATCGTGCCATATGTTCCAACCTCCCACGCGGTTGGCGCCATACCCCACGCGGATTGCACGAGATGGCCGAAAACACTGCCCTGACTCGAGCCTCCCGTGCGGATCGCGCCAGACCCCACGCGGATCGCGCGAGATGGCCGAATCTGCCTCTTGCCTTTTCTCAAGCTTCCTTTTGGGATTTCTAATGCAAGATTATGTTTCCTAGTTAAAAGGCTTAATCTCATGCTTAAAAATTCAAGGTATTACACATTTAATATCCAACAAAAACACAATCAACAGTTTGTGGTCCAATTTTTCTTTTCTTATTAATAGGGATGTTAACCTTTGCAAGACACCCCCACACTTTAAGGTATTTCAGATTTGGTTCTCTTTTTCTCCATAACTCATAAGCAGTTTTTCCAAAAAAATTATAAGGAACCCTATTAAGAATATGATGTGCAAAATATAAAGTTTCACCCCACATATTTTTAGGCAAACCAAAACTTACAAGCATAGCATTCACCATATCAAGCAAGGTACAATTCTTTCTTTCTGCAATACCATTACATTGAGGAGCATACGGAGGTGTCACTTCATGAATAATATCATGCATTTCACAAAAATTACTCATATCTAAAGATGTGTGTTCTCTACCTCTATCAGAACGTAGAATTTTAATTTTTCTTTCTAATTGATTTTCTACTTCTGTTTTATATACCTTGAACTCATCAAACAACTCACTTTTGTGATTAACTAAATACACATAGCAATATTTGGAGAAATCATCAATAAAAGTAATAAATTATCTCTTACCACCACGTGTTAACACATCATTACTATCACATACATCACTATGAACCAATTCAAGCAAGTTAGTTTCTCTTTCAATACATGTAGTGAAACCCTTTCTAGGTTGCTTTGCTTGAATACATGTTTCACATTTTGTTTTAAATCAATAGAAGCTTTAGGAATAAGATTAAGAGACATCATTCTTTTGATAGAATTCAAATTCACATGTCCAAGTCTAGCATGCCACATATAAGAACATTCAACATTTGCAACAAAAGAAGATATGATAGATATTTTATTAATAAAAACGAGGCATAAGACTTAACTTAAACAGATAATCACAATGTAGCCTTTCCCAATAAAAACACAATGTCTAGTAATAACAACTCTATTGGACTTAAAAATAACGTTGTACCCTTGTTGGACTAACAAAGAAGTACTTATCAAAATTTTCCTAATATAAAAAACGTGATAGACTTTATCTAAAAAAAGGAAATTCCCTGAAGATAACTCTAGCTTCACTTGACCTTCTCCTAACACATGTCTCATACTTTCATTCCCCATGCTCACAATACGTGTTCTTGATTCCTCATATAAAGAAAATATTTTTTGTCAGCACACACATGAACATTAGCCTCAGAGTCTATAAACCAATCATTTTAGTTAACAGCACAATTTAACTCAGGACTAGTGACATGGTACCTATCAGATGGGGAATTAGAGACAGGACCAATGGTAACAATATTAGCATGAGGTTTAGGGAAAGACATAGGTTGGCGATGGCGTTGAAAACAATTCTTGGCCGAATGATTAGCTCGCCCACAAACAAAGCAAAAAACTTCATTCCCCACATTTTTATCCTTAGGCTTATTGTTGTTATTAAAAGCATTGTTCTTTTTTTTAGTAAAAGAAGGATTTCTACCAACTTATTTTTGTTAAACCCATGTTTCTTGAAGGACTTAGATAAAGGCTTAAACCTCTTTCAGCAGATTCATATTTCAATTGTGCTTCCTAGAAATCAACAGAAGTTTTAGTATGGCAAAAAATGCGTCAATGTCATAAACAATGTTTTCAAATTCATGGATCTGATCTAAAATAGATTTTCCATCAACTATTTGAAACTCAATCATTTTTTCACAAGAGTATCGGCTTAAACCTTTTTCAGCAGATCCATATTTCAATTCAAGTGCTTCACATAAATCAACAAAAGTTTTAGTATGGCAAAGAATGCTTCCCATAAATCAACAACATATCCATATGTTATCAGGCAAAGCACTTAAAATGCGTCCATGACATAAAATATCTTTATCAGAAACATCATGCTTAGTGGTGGAAGATTTGATAACATTAGTTTGAACTATATCAGTAGAGGAAGTTGAAATTTTTATTTCTCTTTTAAAAACCACAGAGTATAAATCCAATTCAGTAAACCAGAATTTCATTTGTTGTTGCCAATAGAAAAGGTTTTCACCCGTAAATTTTTCAGGCTTACTAGAAAGGGACTTAATCATATCCATGACAGACATTTTGATATAACATAATGCTACTGCAGAAAAGACTATGCAAGAAGAAAGTAGAATTTTTCTCTCTAAAACTATTAGAAAATGAAATAAAATAAATGAGAAGAAGATGCAAAGTCTCAAACTAAATAAAAGAATAACAGTAGCAATACAACTTAGAATATGACAGAACATAGGTTAACAATGCAATATAACATACAATAAGCATAAAGGAAAATAATTTTAAAGGAGAAGTTTTCAATAGTTTGGGTTGAAGTGTGCAAACGCTATCTTTAGAGAGAAAACGCTCCCACTGCACTGATAAGAGAATCTGATTGCACTCCTCTCCCAAGATATGACAACCCGTTATTTTCGATCTTGTATAGCGAATAGATCTCCGAACCTTATGAATACCATGTTCTTTCTCTCAAAAAGTAATTTTTTATAAGAACACTAGAGAAGAAATTTAGAGGAAAATGCAAAAATAATTTTCTTCTTATGTCTGTTGGCTAAAGAAGGATATATATATATATATATATATACTTGCAAACCCCCCTTATGTAGTAGTAAAAAAACTCAAATATTTTACTTTATAAAAACAAAATTAGTATAAATAATATATTTTATAAATTTTAAATTATTAAAACAAAAATTTACTAACACCCATCGCATCCAGCTTCTTTTTTTCTTTTTGGAAAGGTAAACTAAGAAATGATAAAGAGATTCAACTATGTTGGCACGTATTCTATTTATTGATTTTCCTCTGAAGATAGATGGTGGGCTCGTAGATTCCACAACAATAAAAAGGTTGTAGTTAAAACGTCATGCGTGACATATTACAAGCAAAATTCCAAGTGTATTTGTCTTGTGGAGTTCGACCGTCAAACGAAATCGACATATCATGTGTGGAAGTAAAACTCAAAGCATATGCTGTCATTATTGTTAATTCTTTTCTTGTATATGAAGCAAGACCTTTACTTGGACGGTCTTCTCTCAGCATAGGAGCACCTAGATTTATGCATATTATAATTTGTTTTAGTTTATACACTCTTTCTGCATGGGTGTTTGACGGTAAATTATTATATGATTTAGGACCACCACCTCAAGCATGTTAACACTTAACAGCATTATTATGTTGCCCACATTATCTGAAATTTAAAATCTATCTTAATCTTGAATCACAAATCATGGGATACAGATTTGTTTCAAATTTTATACCCTTATAACATATTTTTGTCGGAATTTGAAATGATTTAATATTAGTTAATGGTTGACACTACTTCAAGTTCAAAGTAAATAGAAAAAATAAAATATATAGAAATCATATATCATCAAATTTATTCCCTTCCCTATATTTCCAATGATATACTAATAAAAAAAGCGTCTGTCAATTCGTGATGGGATCTCTTGGCCTTGTCAAAGAGATATTCAATTCGGTAGTAAATTGGTAAGTATGAATTAGTTTGTGAATAATACAATATGAAATAAGGATTCCATATGAACATACTCATGAAGTATGTTCATCATGGATGTACGTTTACATGTAAGTTATTGTTCATGTCACAAATGGAATGGGTATCTGTCTTTCTGTCGAAGGATCCTTTAGTGTATCAAAGGACCGTCTATTTGTTGTTCCTCATCGAGGTCTCGAGTGCATGAGAATCCGTCATTGCAGAGGAAAGGATACCTGCAAAAGGCACTCTAACGTTTAAGTGAAGATTTGACTCAAAGTTATTAATGATATGTAGTGAGTTGGTGAGAATGAATCATTCATTTACCTGGGGGTTCACCCCTTTTATACTAACCTTATTGGGTTTGGGGTCTATGGGTGTGTCACATCATGATTAATTGTTGAGTAATACTTCTCTTAATCATACTTAGACACTTCCAATCAAGTGATCACCCTTAAGTGGGTTTAGTGACGATAATCACAATCCAGTGTTGCTCTTTTCTCGCACATGTTGAAGGCTGAGACATATAGTTCAGCATATGTGGATACGTGACCAAGGAGTGTGTTCAATTTGAATGTGTCAGGTGTCCCCTCAGCCTAGCTACATACTTTATCAGGTATACTTACCCTTTTGCTTGTGTATGCGATGATCATGGCATTCACATCTGCGAGAGCAAAAACCAAGAGTTTGACAACTTCTGGAGACCCAACAGAAGCGTTGTTGCATAGTTGTTAAGGTAATGTGTTAGTGCTGGCCAACTTAGTAGTAGTACTTGATGTATTAGGTACTAGATTGATAGTATTTATAAAAAGGATAAAGTAAAACTTCGAATTTAGGTTTTAGAGGAAGAACCAAAAAATGTAAAAAAAAATGTTAATTTTTTCCCAAATATTGAAAAGAGGCATGCTTTTCTAGATACTCAGAATATATGTGTTCACTTATATTTAATGTGCCCTTGTTGTATGCATAGATCTAGGCGTCTGGCATTATAAATTGTTGTTGTGGTTGCAATAGCGGTTACGATCATTGCAACTGTGGGCATTGCAGCTACTGATATGCGAATTGCAATCTTTACAGCGTGAAGTTATTATATGTTTGCACATAACATAAAAAAGAATTTCACAATTATTCTAATATTGTTGTATCTTTTATTTATAAGATAGTATAATTTATCATTCATTTAAAATTTAGTATCTCCTAACATCTCATACGGTCACACCCTTTTTGATCATTGACACTTAGAAGCTATAATAGAATATTGAAATCTAAACTTGTCTTTTAACAAAAAAAGAGTGGAATAGAAGTATAGAACAATACTGAGATTCTGTTTCGGCTACGTTGAGCATTTCATGGGATTGAAATTCGCATTGCAATTGTGGGCTGTTACGGTAGCAGACGGCTCCGCAACAACGATATTGCGACCAAAATTGTGGTTGCTGACTGCAATTTAGAACTATGATTTCAAGTGGTGCAGGAAAGTAACAAGCTCCTTTTCTTGTGTTTTTTATGCGTACTTTAGAACTGAATTCTTTCTTCTCTTATGTAAAAATTTAATCTTGTCTTGCCAATCTACGAGTTTTAAGCTCCTGAATCAACACCTCAGCATCAGCGTAAGATGTTCCTCCTTCTTCCACAGCTCTTCTAGCTTTCTCTGCAATGTCTTTGACTCTTGTTGTCATTTCATCTGCCTCTTCACTCTCCACCATCAACTTCCTCACTGCGGATTCCACCTTCTCTCTTCCCACCAAATCTTTCCATTCTGAATTCCACGGCAACCACTCCCTGCTCCCCACTTGAACACCAATCTTCAAAACCTCAGTTATCAACTTCTCATTCGAAAATTGCTCGGCCGATAGAGGCCACGTAATCATAGGCACTCCCGCACACACACTTTCCAAAAAGGAGTTCCATCCACAATGTGTCATAAACCCTTTGATTGCAACATGCTCCAAAATCAATAACTGAGGAGCCCAACCTCTAAGAACCAACCCTTTACCCGTTTCCTTCATTCTCTGCTCAAACCCTTCCGGAAGAAAGTTTCCGTTCCCATTTTCTTTGTTTTCTGATGGGTTGTTATGGATATTCCTCACCACCCAAATGAACGATTGTTCAGAAGCTTCAAGACCATAAGCAATTTCCTTTAACTGTTCAGAGGGTAACCGAGCCAGGCTTCCAAAGCTGACATAAAGAACTGAATTTGGTTTCTTAGAATTCAACCAATTCAAGCATTTTTCCTCATCAATAGTGGGTAGCTTCCCTCTCTCGGTTTTATCTTCTGCAGTTCTGTTGCAAAGGGACACTGGTCCTACAATCCACGCCTTCTTCCCCCACTTGTTTTTCACTTGTTCAGCATAAGCAGGTTCCAAGTCATGGAAGCTGTTGACAACAGTTCCGAAACTCTTCTCCTCTACCTGCCTCACCCTATCAGGAAACTGAGAAGGAGTTCTGAGAAAAACCGGAAGCTGAGACAACGTCATTTCGATCCTGTCGGGCAGATTGGGGACAACGAAAGGCTCCGAGTCTGAACCGAGACTCTCAAGGGCAACATGTCTTACGTTGTCGTGGACGCAGCGTGCGAAGCACCCATTGCCGGTGAAGACTATTCTTGGGATCCCGAGCTCATAAACGACATCGCCGGCCCAGCGGTGGAACATGTCGACAACAATGCAGTCCGGGGGGCGTTGGATGAGGAGCTGACGAAGAGGTTCGAGGAGGGCCGAGGTGTCGATGAAGGGACCGGCAGACATGTCTGTGTCGGGTATGTCGGCGGAGAAGGTGTGAATGGAGATGGAAAGACCGGATTGTTGGTCGCGCGTGATTGAGTTTTGGAAGTTTAGAGCGTTGGAGGGTGTGGCTAGAATGGTTGATTTGGCTCCGTGAGATGCGAACACTCTTGCTGTGTCTATCATTGGAATCTGATGGCCTCCTCCTACGAAGGGGAAGAAGAACATTTCAACTGAACCAGTTTTGAGGGCCATGTTGAAATGGATATGCTTGCTTGCTACGTTTACTACAAGAAAATAGCGAATCAGCTCAGAGAATTTTGCAAGGTGAGGGAGATGTGGCTTAATGAACCAGTGGGAGCTTCTATTTATTGATTTTTCCTATGAAGATAGATGGTGGGCTCGTAGATTCCACAACTAGAAAAGTTTGTAGCTAAAACGTCATGAGTGACATATTACAAGCAAAGTGCTAACCGAGTCTATTTGACTTGTGGTGTTCTACTGGAGTTTCCAATCGCTGTGATTGGTTAGACTTGTCAAACGAAATAGATAAACCATAACGTGTGGTGTGGAAGAATGAAGGATGGTTACTCTAGAATATAACTGCAAGCCAGTGATTAGTTGTAAATAGTTAATAAAACTCCCAAATTGGTCATTCACACTTTAACGTAGAGGAAGGATTTGTATAGCATAAGGACCAGGGTCAGCCATTTGGGACTATGAAAGACCTACGTATTCATTTGACTAACACGTATACGTTCTTTTATTTACTGAAATGTAGAATCTCACTAGATTTTTCTTGTTTGCAAATTGCGACTACTAGGTATTCTTTTATATCCTTGCGCAATTTTTAATCGGAATTTGAAGTACTAATATTTTTTGCCCACGTCTGTAGCAATGATTCAATATTAGTTTATGGTTGACAAAGTGAATATAAAAAATAAAATAGAGAGATCGATTACGATAAAATAGTTCCCAATCCCCTGTATTTCCAAGTGTACACCTAATAATTAAGAAAATGTGTCAATTCGTTATGGGATCTCTCGACCTTGACCCTGCCTATAACAGTAAGAGATATTCAATTTGACAGTAAACTGGTAAATATGAGGACAAGACTCGACAAGTTCGTGAATAATCCAATTCTTCAACAAAACCAGAACATAATTACATATAATTAAAATCCTAAGCAATTTAAAATATTGAGTTCATAATAAAGGGCTCCAAATGATCTATTCTATTCTGACCTCATAAATGTCAGTTATCAGAGACTGAATAAAGAACAGGATTTAGTATCTCCTATATTGAAACAAATAATCCAATGCACCGACACAATGTTTGATCACTTAATAAAGGTGATCGATAAATCACTTCCCTCTATGGTTTTTTATCCACCACTAAGATCTCACAAGGCCATCAAAAGTTGCCTTCAGCTCCTCCTTTGGCCTGCCATATACATTTGTAATAGTCTAAATATATACTAGGTATAACTACATACATTAACATTATCCGTAGCTAATAATACAGAGGTTAGGCTGACCGTCGTCAGCGCAACCTGCAAGCAAATCTATTTGAATAACTTTTCACAAACACTATCACCACTCTCCAGCACGTTTTGATAGTAGAGCTGCCTTAACAATATTTCCCCGTGTAATAAGTCCAACCTAGCAAGAATATGAGAAAAATCTATGAGCAAAAGTCACTACTTGAAGAAGCACAAAATTAAACTCACAATAGGGAATAAATAAACTCCTTACCAGCTTTCCATCATCATCTACCACAGGTAGTCGACGATATTTTGTTTCAAGTAACAGCCTAATACAAGAAGATAATGGTGTCAGGCATCAAGTGGTCTATGGTTGCAAGCTAGAATGCTAAATTGTGATGGTTGTCAGATTTAGGAATCTTATTTAATATAATTTAAATTCCATGGAAACATGTAACATAAATGGTTGCACTGATGTAGAGCAATAAATCAACAGTGATGTTTTTTGTCCTCGTACATTGGTATGAATTGGCAGTTATGACTGTGTTGGTAACAAAATAATCAGAGAACTCAACAATATTGGACATGTATGCAATGTCAGTACCTAGCAGCTTCCTCAAGACTAGTCGATTCATGAACAACAAGTGGAGTTGGAGTCATCAAGTCACCAACAACTTGGCCATTAGTCTTACTAAGCAGCTTTTGTAACTCATTGAATGTCTGTCATACAAGACAATAGTTACAAATACAGATGTGTAGCCAATCAATAGCTCCGTAAACAATACATACAATTTCCCTTCTCTGAGGGTGAGTGAAGAAAAGAAGGAGCAAAAGGATTATTAAAAATAATGGTTAGATGTTTGTATTTCCCAAATGCTCAACCTGCACATATCCTTTACCAAACAGGAAAAAATTGATTTCATTGACAACCAACATCGTGAGTATTTGAGGTTCATCTGCAATAACAGATTCATTACATCTTGCAAACCAACATCAACATCATCAACAACACCGTTAACCCAAGTTAATTGGGGTCGGTGGTAGATGAATCCAATGATAGATACGAGGAAGTTTAAAAAATATAAAAAATAAATAAATAAGGTAAAAAAAAGAAGGATAAAAGAAGAAGGGGAAGAAAAGAAAAGAAAAAGAACTAAAAAGGGATTGTCTGGAACATAGATAATAAATGCTCGACAGATAATAAAATCAGTAACAGGGATGAAGAAGAGAAACTGTATTTTATAGTTTTACTATAAAATTAAATGAAGGAAAACTCATTACAATAATGCTGACTTGAATATGGACACCTAATTGCTTTCTCTACAAAGAAGCAAACCCACACCATGGCAAAGCCTTTCCACCACTACCTCCTCCCATTGACCCCTACCTCTTCACTACAAGGAAATGATTCCCCATCTTACCTCCACTCTCCAATATCCAACTATCCTTTCTGTTATTCACCCATTTAACTGTTCCTCTAACAATTTTCTGTCACTGTTGCTATGCCTTCCTTTCCCTCTCACACATACTTGTGGGCTCACTCTTTCTGGCCCATTGTTCTCCTCAGATTGGGCTGATACAGCAAACTCATCCCTTTGCTTATTTTCTTCTCTTGTTCCCCTTCTAGGCTTCTATTACCTTTGTTAATAATGGGTCTATCATACGGTTATTTCTCAACTACTAACAGAAACCTTCCAAAAAAAAACAGAGGGGGGGGGGGGGGGGGGAGTCTATAATACAATATTAGAACTCCTCAATTAGCAGACTTTTGCAACATGATCAAACAGAAGTTTTCTACACTACAGCATCATATTAGCAGATCATAGCTGCTTGAAGGTTGACTCTGGCATACTAAATTTGAATACACAGGGATGTAGACATCCAGATAATACTTCACAAAGCAATTTTTCCTCTATCCTATAAGACTGGGGAACAAGGAAGTGCATTAGTTGAAACTAGACATTCTGTATTAACCATGGTACATCAACGTTACCAGTTTCCCTTTGAAATCTTCACATTTTTTCGAGAAATATGATCTAGTTCTAAATCATGAAACAGTTGATGCAATTAAAGTCAACATGTACTGACTGAAGGTTCAGGAAATTTAAGCAAGCAAACATAATGAAAAAAAAGTTTTAAGTATTCAAATAATGTTTTAAAGGGGATGAGGGTCTATTCTAGCAAATACCAATTAATTTTGGTGAAAAATGAAATCTAACAAAACACACCCCCAACTCTAAACAAAATATACATATAAGCTGCTAAAAAAAGGAAATGTAAAACAGAGAGGTTTGGTCTCAAGTATTTATGTATCCAATCATCCACGTATCATCACTATATTTAGCCAGCAAGTCAATGCTGTCAAATGAAAAGTGAACCCACTTATGTTTGTAAATGATTGTGTGTAGAAGCAGATGAATTATTAATTAAAAACTGAGTATTGCACTAGAAACTAAGTCCAAACTTTAGTTTGTGAACATTATCATTCATCATATAGAATTAGCATCTCATGGCATCGGTTGAGGAGTTATTTGCAATTACCAGTAAACAATAAATCTATTCCATGTAGGGTGAGTTTGTTTAAACTTAAAAGAAAATAACTTTAAAATAATTGATTTAAAAAAAAAACACTTTAAAATAGGATTTGCTTATTAAAAAAAGCAGAAAACTACTTATTTTAAGTAAAAGCAGTTTAGCCAAACACATCAGAAAAATAAAAATCTGCTTATTTTATTAAAAAAAAGTGTTTATATTAATAAGCTTAAACAAACTGACCCTACTAGAATTCATATAGTACATGATAATGTTAATAAAAGCTCACACCCTAAAGCGGAACATAAAATGGTTACACTTACTTTCCAAGTACTATTGACATCGGGGAACAAGTTTGCATCACTTTGAGAACCTCCTAAAAGCAGCATGTAGAGAACTTGTTTCAATTGATTAAGCACATCAATGGAATTTCAGTATGACTAGGCAATAAAGTTAAACACTCTTCATTTGAAATTATTTGTCAATTAAGGTTAATGCACGCATCATAAGAAAATTATTAGTTGCACCACTTACTATGATAAAATAGTCTTCTTTGACTAAAATACCCTAATCATTGCATAGTTGCTAATTAATTAAAGAGAAATGCTAGCAACACATTTTACTATTGGCCAAAATTTATTGGAAACAAACTTTTTATAGGTCCCACTTCTTATTTAACGAGTCTCTCATGATTTTGTAGCTTCCAATATATTTTAATCAATAGTAGAGAATATGTTAGAAGGAGTGTATTGCTAACTCTCCTCTTAATTAAATATTAAATATTTGGATAAGATACCAATAAGTAAGGGAGCTATTGGACAAAAGAATTAATGTTTTCTTGATTTTCTAAAATAAAAAATATTTTAAAATAAACCAAACCGAAACTCCCAAAACTCCACATAATTTGAAATACCATTGGCCTCATTCCTCACCTACCAAAACAGAAACTACTGTCTCTCTAAAAAAAGCAAGGGCATAAGACATATGGTATCTTCAATCTCTCAGCAACAAGTCAATTACAGCACAAAAGAAGAAGAAAAATTAATCCATAATCATTCCCATCAACCTACATGAACATTGATTTGACTTGGTAGAATGGTAGTTAAAAGAAACTTTACTAACTTAAGGTATTTCGAATTTTTACCTGATATCGAATCAATAGCCAATAAGTCATAATCAGAAACAACTCCAACCTGCATCACCAAAAAAAAATCCAATGAGGAACTGAATCCAGCTCAAAATAAAAACCAAATATTTTTTTAAAAATAAATCATAAAAGTTTCATAATAAAGCAAAAAGAAATGTGAAGGGAAATAAACAATCACCAGATTCCAGTTCTCATCGATCACCGGAAGACCACTGATTCTGTTGTTTACAAGAGCCTCCAAAGCTAAAATCCAAAAAAAATATTATTAATGATAAATAAATAAATAAAGTAATCACATAATAAAATTGTATACACCATTGGGGTACCTTCATCAACGGTGGTGGAGGTTTTGACAACATGCAAATCTTGCTTCTTTGTCATGAAATCCGAAACGGTGTAAGTTCCATTCCCACGCTGAAAACGTTAAAACGCAACCGTATCTTTAACAAGAAGAAAAAAAAGCTAAAAAGGGACACGGTAGCGTAACGACGACGCTTTGATCCGCAGAAAAGAACACTCACCGGAACCGAATTCACGGTTTGACTTGAAGCAAGACGGAACCCAGAGAAGTTAGCGAAACGACGCCGTTTTGGAACAGCGGAAGAAGAACGGAGAGGAGAATGGCATTGCGGAAAAAGCGACGGAGGAGAAAAAGAACGAAGCGGAAGAGCAAGAGTGTTTAACAAATGAATCGAACTCATTTCTCTTTTTTTCTGAGAAAATAAAAATAATTGCAATTGTATTATTAATAAAAAAAATTGGGTTTTGGGGTGATGAATCTTTTGCGTGGGAGAGGGATCGAGGATCGAATAATGAAAATGGGAAAGTAATGGAGATGAATGATAATGGTGCTGTAGCTTTATCTCAGAGGAATGATAAAATAATTGGAAAAAAAATGAATGAAAATTGAAAAGTTGATGAATAAATATAATATAAATGGAAAAGAAAAATGGTTGAAGGGAAAAAGAGGAGACGTGAACGTCCTTTACTTTTCCGTTGAAGGCGGTGTAATCAGGACAACGTTGACACTTGCGCATAACAGTCGACGTCGGCATTTTCACAACGGCGTCGTTTTTCTTGAATTGTTTTATTTTCTTTTACACTATAATTTAAGGAAAAAGAATGGCACACCGTCCAAATAGGAGGGGGAAAAACTCTAAATTCAAATAACATTTGTTATTTATTATTAGTGATAAAGATATTTATATTTATCATTTATTCCATTCTAAAGATATATATAAGAAATAGTAATACTAAGAATACATTTTTTGACATACTTATTTAAATATTTTTATTAGTAAAAATAAACTATAAATATTTTTATCAATGTTTTTTATGTAAATATCTTTATTAATATTCTTTTTATCTAGATTGTATTTAGGAAAACAAGAGACTTAATATAGAAATATTTAAATGTGAATGTAATTTATTTTACTTTTGACTCATATGAAATTTAGTATATATAATGATTCATCATTTCTAATATAATAGTTATTATGAGATTTTTAGAACGACTTTGTAACACACTCAATAAGAGAGATAGTTAGTCGAGTGCTCATAAATGGTTTGTTGTTGAAGTTATTATCAAGTGGAGCAAAATTCGACCGAGAAAAGATGAGAGATTCACCATTTTTATGACCTCAAATGCATAAATAGGAAGATACTAAAATGAGAAAGATTGATCAGTCTCAACCCCAAAAAATACAATTACTCATATATTAATAATAAAGATATTTATATTTATTGTTTATATCATTCTAAAAATATAAATAAGAAAGAGAAATGCTAGCAATATATTCTTTAACATATTTATTTGTATATTTTTATTTATTAAAAATAAAAAATAATTATAAATCTCACATTTTATTAAATAATTATATTTTATAATTTTTAATAAATTTAAATTAATAATAAAATATGTTAAAAGAAGAGTATGTTAAGAGAATATATTACCTACAATCCTCAACTAAGAATTCAAATTCATAACTTGTCAAATGCAAACACTGTATCTTACACAGTTACACTACTCCACCAATATTCATTGACATTTCCAATTTTCAAAGTTTTTTGTTTTGTTTTTACGTGGTTGTAGGTTGATGTCTTATTCGTGCCTTTGAGCTTTTGGCCCTTGCCTTAGCCTAGTTGGTTCGTTTGCTTGTTAAAGCACAAGGAACTTTCCTCATGCTCTGTTCCGTTTCTTTTGGTGTAACTGTTCCGTTTCTAAATCTTCTTCTTCCGTTTGAAAATTTTAAATATTCAGTACTAATTTAAAATTGTGTTCGGAACTAAAGAAAACTTCTAGAAAAACGCAAATCGCTAAAATTGAGTCAATGCCATTATTATTAACTGCAAAACCAGTATTTTTGTAATAAAGTAGTTTAAAGCTCATCATTATTTGTTTAAGATTATTGCGATTCAACACACTCTTTTTGTTACAGGTATTCTTTAAGGAGATAATCATGTTCAACATTTCATTAAGAAGTACTGCCATTTTAAAGTTTCTCATGAAGATTAAAAATAAATAGATAACTCGAATAATGAAATAATTTTTATAAAATATATGTATTTCCTTTATCAAATTTTATAAATACACTACTATTAAATATTCAAACAAAATATTTTTCACATGCACAAATTATTTCTTACTCATACCTTCTGTGCATGTTAGAAATAAAAGTTATATTGTTAGCATTCCTCTCAGATCTCAATGATGTTGTAGCTCTATCTCAGAGTAACTTTTAATAGTTCATTTTGAGGATAAATGTTGGTTTTCGAAAAATAATAAACATAATAATAAAAATCATCATGTTGATTGTTTATTTGAGATGAAATTAGAAAAATAATATTTTAATAAATTTGAAAATGTCAATCAATTAAAAAAATTGAATTTTAAAAAGCCAATCATTTTGAAATGGAGGAGTAATTTTGATATATTCTTAAATAAAAGTAAGAATATATATATATATATATATATATGAAAAGACACAATATCATGTTCATATTATACTGATTATTCAATTGTGACAAATGATAAGATCTTAAGAAATTATTAAATTGCGAAACTTGGTCATTTATATTTTTAGGAATGTATCACTTATATTTTTTTTAGTTATAATGATATTCAGTATGTAGGGTGTACTACAATATATCAAAATTTCTATGATCACGTGATTAAAAGGATAATTCATTTGATGGAAAACGAGGAAGAGAGAATGTGAAATAGAGAAAAGATATTTCACCCAAAAAAATAAGGACAGAGAAAGTGTGGTTGTCGAGTTAAATTTTCTCATTCTATTAAAAAAATAAATGCTTTTTAAATTTCAAAAGATTAAATAAAATTATAATTTAATATTTTCTTCGTAAAATATTAAAAAATATAAAATATTTCTAGAAGAGTGTATAAATCTTTTTTTTTTCATTTCCTTTTTAGTCGGTAGAGTACTATCGTTGTCACCCACTCCTATAACAAAACTTGAAAAAATGCCACATGATCATCATTTAGCAATTAGCATTCCATTGTATTCGACACCTCATTCACTAGTGAGCGAAGCTAAAGAAAGCGTCCTTTTAATTGTGTTGGAAAAGAATATAAGAAACGCCAGTGGAATGAGAATAACTTCAAAGTATTTTTCTAAAGGGAACTCCATAGTTTATTTTTAAAAAATAAGATAGGATTAAATTAAGTCAAAGAGAATTCTAAATAAATAATCACAATTCAAACAATTTCAATATCATTCGTTTATCAATAAAAATCATACTTTAATTTAATATATAAATAATCATGAAATGTCATGCAAAATCTGACTTTAGGAAAATTTTCACTTTCGAACAATTAATATAGGTATATTTTTTAATATAGTTTTACCTTTTGATCATTTAGGTCAGTGACGGACCCAGGATTTTGAGCAAGGAGGGTATTGAACATCAAAAAGAATATACAATAATAATAAAGTGAAATTTTTTATCACAGTGTAATAAACCATGCACTCAAAATGTTATTTATCATGAAAAATCTCAAAAAAAAAAAAACTAAACTTTTTACAATTGTTCCCGTCGAGTTCTCATATTTTGGAAAACGGTTTACAATGTCATCAATGTTAACTTTCAAAAACAAATCTTTCTCTATATTAGTAACTAAACAATCATTTAGCAATTGATCTCCCATAGTACTACGCAACTTACTCTTTATTAGAGTCATTTTTGAGAATGCTCTCTCCACACTTGCCTTTGTCACGGGAAGAATCAGTGCTAACTTTAGGAGCAAGTAAACCCTTGAATGAGTTACATGCTTTTGAGTCTCAACAAGTTTCACTGAAAGCTCATTAAGGTTCTTAACCTCTGAAAATCTATCATCATTTTGAACATCTACAATGAAATTCCGAAGTGAATGTTCCAAGAAAAGCATTTCAGTGCTGGGAAATTCATG
>PYAF01000125.1:2001848-2018550 GCA_007407185.1 Glycine tomentella | reverse complement strand
TGAAGGATTTCAGCTTTCTAATCGGTTTAAACAAGGTTTAAGGTCACGGGGAAGTGTTTAGGCTGAGAAATCAAGTCCCAAGAAGCTTAAGGACTTCAACAATGGAGGTTGGGCTAAGGGGAGGAAGAAGAAATGGAATTTTCTTCCATTTCTCGCGTTTTGGCCTTTAAATTCTGATTCTGCCGACGTTCCCACGCTAGTCGCGCCATGTCCCACGCTACTCGCGCCATGTTCCAGTGCAAAACAGACTTTCTGGAGCAGTTCCCACGCTACTCGCGTGGACTCCCACGCTACCCACTTGGGCTGGCAGACAGAAAATGCCATTTCTAAGCCACTTCCCACGCTACTCGCGTGGACTCCCATGCTACCCACTTGGGAGGCCAGACAGCATTGGCATTTTTGTACATCTGGCGCGGGTCGCGCCGCACTTCAAGTGGGTCGCGCCAAAGGCCAGAATAGCCTATTTCCACTCTTTCTCAAGCGTTTAAGCCTCCTTTCAAGGGATTCCAAGGCCTAATAATATCTCCTCATTTATAAGCTTAATCCTAAGCTTAACACGTGCTTAAACCAGGCTTAAACATATGTTTAAAAATTCAAGCTATTACAAATTTACATACACGTAATATTATAGAATCCAAAGTCAAAATTCACATATTTACAACATCAAATAAAAAATTCATCTCAAATCAAGAACAAGCTTCCCTTACTCTATAGGTTTGACTAATTTCTTGAGGAAGATACCAAGGGAAATATCATTATGGTTTAGAAGAAAACTCTTCTCAAGTCCCTATGCAATTCCAACTAGAATATTGTCTAACTACAATCAAAGTAAGCTTTGATCAAATTTTGACCCACCCAACAAAATTATACATGGAACCCATCATATAGTTCCGTGGTGGAAAAAGAATATGGACCAAGAGATCAAAGAAATAAAGAGATATGAGCTTACCAACCAATACTTAACTCAAAAAGGCTTAAGGAAGAAGAAAATGAATCTTTTATGGTGGAGTCTCAACCTCAAATTAAGAGAAGAGAAAGGCTTGGAATGAAAGGAAAAAGAAGAAAAATGAAAGAGATAAAGGGAAAAAAAAAAAGGATCACCATAACTATAAAATTGAAAGAATGAATTAGTTTTTTTTTTTTTTATACTAATTGTCCCTGTATCTTACCTAATCACACACCCTTCACATAACCAAAACTCACACATACATACATATATAAGATCCAAAGACTACTAAACATCCAACAACACATATAATGTGAAATGAAAGAGTAATAAAAGTAAAAACTATTTATTATATTAAAAGTACAAAATATTTAATATTTTTGTCTCTATATTATTAAACATTTAATTAATTGCATTAAATATTCTTTAATGAAATTTATTACTAACATTCCAAAAGAACATTTATAAAAAATATAGAACATATTTATTATATTAAATAATAAAATTAATTAATACTTATTTTTGATTAATTAAAAATTTATAATAATAGAGAATAATAGTGATTGTTACGGATTTCTTAGAAAAATTAGTCAAACAAGAAAACGTAAAAAATGTTTTAAAACATTTATTATATTAAAAATAAACATTATGTAATATTTTTAGAATTAAAAACTAATAAAATATATTAAATATCTTTTAACGAGTATTTGAAAGTACTGATTCAATGAAAATGAGTAAAATATATTAAGTATATATATATATATATATATATATCAATTATATTCCTGTTAACAACCGTAAGTATAATTTTTTTTACTTTCTGATGAAAATTCAAGGTACTACCCTAATTCTACAATTATTATTCGATCTTAAATTTCACTTGGATGCACTTTTGTGCCTTTGGACAGTGGAGAATGAAGAGCCCATGGGTATAGGATACAATTGTTAAAAGTGTGACTCAAAACTTTGATTAAATAATATTTTATGAGTAAATATTAATTATTAGTTTCTTAATTTTTGTTAGAAAGGATCAAATTTATGACATTTTTTTATTATTTTTTTAACTACCTAACCAACTTTATATCTTCTCTACTCAAATACTTAAAAGGATTAAGATTTTAATTTTTTTTTTAAAAACTACCATAAAAAAGTTTAGTGAAAAAACTTAAGAAAAGGACACCTTTATCCAACACAACACTTATAACTCCAAATAATTTGAGGATAGTATCATTGAATAAGTTGAAATTTACTTATATTTTAAATAATTATACATATTTTCCTTCTTCTTATATTTAAATTTAGAAAAAATAAATCATCAGCTTTCTTTTGCTTTTAATATTGGTTATCTTTACCTCACTAAAATACATAAAGTGACCTATAATATGAAATGAGGGAATAATAGTATAGAGTATCTATTATATTAAGAGTGTATTTGATAAGATATTTTAATTAATTTTTTTATTAATTGACAAATTTATTTAACTATTTGATAAACTAATTTTTTTAGTAATTTGTAATATTTTTTAAGATACTACTTTAAATAACATTTTTAAAATACTAGTTTTTAGTATTTTTATATTTATTTCACTTTTGTCCTTAAACATTTATTAGATTTAGTTTTTACTTTTTTTATATTTATGGTAAAAATTACATAAATATGTTTATTTATAAATTTTTATATTTTTTAACTATTTCAACAAATAATTTTATCAAATATTTATGATTCGATAAAATAGTTTTCTAACTTTCAACTTACAACTTATTAATATTTTTTTTCTTTACTATTAAACATTTAATTAACTGCATTAAGTGTTCTTTAATGGACCTTATTAATAACATTCCAAAAAACATTTATTAACAATATAGAACATATTTAATAAAACATATTTTATTATATTAAAAGTTAAAATTAATAATTATTTATAAGTAATTAAAAACTGTATAATAATAGAGATTGTTATGGAGTCTTCTGAAAAAATTAATCAAAAGAAGCAAACACAAAAAAAATGTTTTAAAACATTTATTATATTAGAAAATAAGCATTATGTAATATTTTAGAATTCAAAACTAATAAAATATATTAAATATCTTTTAACGAGTATTTTGAAAGTAATGATTCAATGAAAAATTAGTAAAATATATTAAATATTTATTAATTATATTTTAATACACTTGCTAAGGTTACTCAAAACTATCATTTTTACCAAAAAAATAGAAAATAAATACGGAAAGGATGTTTTTTTCCGGCACATAAAGGATGGTTACTTATTTACTTTCCTTGTGATATTTATTTTTACAATTTAATTTTCTTACATTGATATTATAAAGTTTTTATACATATATTTTGTCTAGATAATTTTTTATGAGTATTTAAAAAAAATTATAAAGTTAAAATTAGCTTATATATAAGTTAAAAAAACTAGTTTTATTTTTGGAAAAAATAATTTTAATTTGTGCATAGAACAATTTTATCTTATAAGAGAATTTTTTTCTATTAACACTTATAACAAAATTACTTACATAAAGTCATAATAATCTAAAAATTACATAACACTAAAAAGTATAAAAAATGTTTTTACACTACGAATATAGTTTTGATAATCATCAATTATTTGAGTCAATTTTACGCAAATGAAGTATGATTGCTGTGAAACACAATTGTATGTTTTTTAATATTTATAATTTTGAAGATATACAATTGATTGTGTGGTTAAGAAAGAAAGAAAATGTGAAAATGATAGATTTAATTCTTCTGCTAAAAATAAAAAATAATAATTAATATTTCTTAATAATTTTTTATTACATTTATTGCATCCGCATACTTAGAATTCAAATCTAAAATCATTAGTAAACCAAAATAATCTTATTTTAATTAGTTCACGAATAAAAGTATTACACTATTAAATCGAAATAAACTCATGTCAATTTCACGTATAAAAATAATATACTATAAAAAGAATATGTTTTAATTATTAAATTAAATTCTCCAAATAAAAAAATTACGATGCATTTTATTTAATGCAAGTGAAAAAAGAAATAGAAAGGTAATTGCTGTTTTGTGCGAAAAAAGTTTTCGTGAAACTTGCACGAACATGTGTGTGGCAAAAATATATTTCATATATTTTTTAAAATTTTAATTAATATTTACTTTTAAAAAAACAATAGCCCATCCATACTAGTGTTGTGTGTTGTTTATTTGGTGCTAAATAGCACTGAAGAAAAAAAAAAACATAGAGGAAGACAAACAATTAGTTACAGCTTGAGCTTATGTAACAGTTTAGAAGTTGTGCGGTAAATCATCATTTCATCTCATTCTTATCTCATGTAGTTGCTATCTTTCTTTCACATTTCATTTCTCATTTCTACCTCACCTCGTAAGAATCTTCTTCATCTTTCTTCTTCTGCTTTCGCAATCCTCTCTATCCCTCGCCTCGGGCCCCACCACCTCCCTCATCCAACGGCCCACATCTCCCCGCTGGATTGTGTTTAGGGTTTACACCACCATCATCAATTCATCTCTCTTACCTACTATAACCCTCTCTCACTCTTCCTTTCCCCATTCCTTTTCTCAGCGCAGTATCCACTGCTCTCTCTCTCTCTCTCTCACTCGATTTCCTTTCACTCTCACGCGCCGCCGTGGTTTCCGCCGGCGGCCACTCCCTATCCGCCGCGCATCCATCCCGCTTCCCTCTCCTCGCTTTTCTCTAAAAAAAATTAAAAATTACTCTGAAGACCGTGTTATCATTATCGTTCCCTGAGTTAGGTTTTCTGTTCTTCCTAGGGTTTTTATTGTGTCCAATAACAAGAGGAGGGGGAAGAGAAACAAACAAAAAAAGAAAAAAAAAAGGAAAAATTAGGGATTTTCTTGGGGAAAAAAAGAGAAATATAAGTTTTTGTTGTTGTTGTAGCTGTTGTTTTGGTTGAGATGGCTCAGGTTCAGGTTCCGCCTCAGAATGCGATTCCCGGTCCCAACGGCGGTGGTGCCGGTGGTGCTGGAAATCAGTTCGGGACGACGTCGCTATACGTCGGAGATCTCGAACCGAACGTCACGGACGCCCAGCTGTATGATTTGTTCAACCAATTGGGGCAAGTCGTGTCCGTTAGGGTTTGCAGGGACTTGACCAGTAGGAGATCGCTCGGTTATGGTTATGTCAACTTTAGCAACCCGCAAGATGGTTAGTTTTTTATTTATTCATTTAGAAAAATGTCTTTTTGGATTTGTTCATGTTATTACTCAGTGTGCGTTGGAAATTTGATTTTTTTGTTTTGTTTTATCTTTTCTTGTATTGGTGATTTGATTATGAAATTGGGTTGCTTTATCTCTGAATGAATGTAGCAACCCGCAAGATGTTTAGCAGTTTATTTTTTTTTAAGAAAAAATAGTTTTTTTTTTTTTTTTTTTGCTTTGTATTGTTTATTTGGTTTGATAATGAAATTGGTTTCTGAGTGAATGGATATGTTTTAGTACTTTATTCATGCTTGCATTATGGACCAAAGTTTTTAACTTTTAAGAATTGTGGCCGCATGAGCCGGATTTGTCTGCATTTTCCGGCACTAACACGACTACCAATTTAAAACCTCGTTTTAGGCACTAATTTTGGATTTAAATTGTGGTTTAACTCGTAGCTGTGTTGGTGTTAATTCTCTGCGGAAAGTTTTATTCCAGCTATTGCTTTTTGTGTACTTCTTTGTTTTGGCGTAACCTAATGAATAGAGACAAAACTGAACCGTGAAAGCAGCTGGATAATTTACAAGCATGTGGTGGTGACGTTTACGGTTTATCTCAGTTAAAGTGTTATGCCTTTAATTTCTTTAATTGCATGAGCTGCTCAAGTAGCAACTCAGTTATTTTGATGTTGTTTTGTAATTGTTTTGTGGTAAGATTTATTGCTTCATAATTGTTGGTCACGCCTGTTGCGAACAGGTGTGTTATGCCTACTGAAAGGTGCACTGGTAATTGATTTTTTTTTGTGAAATACTACACAAATTTCTTTGCATGCTTTTTTCCACAGGAAATGAAACTTAGCATGCTATGTCACAGCTAATCTTTCTGTAGTATCTTGTTTTGACTTTTGAGTCATTAAGAGGGAAAATGTTCATTCTTTTTCAATTATCTAAAAATCAGCCAAAAGATATTTGCACCACCCAATGAATTTTATTATTTTAATGTAACACTGACATTTTCCTTGTGTGAAGGGATATATTGGGAAGCATTAGTTGTAGTTGTTAATGTAAATATATAATAATTGCCTTTTAGGGATCAGTAACTTCTTCAGTTGGTGATTGTTTTGCAAATATCTGGAATCTGAAGCCAGTTTGATTGTACTACTTGAAATGTAGTCTTGCAAATTCTATTTTCCAGGAGAGGGCTGGGATGTTTTAGTGTATCTGACCTACAGAGAACATACTTGCACTCTAGCTACCTAATTCATATTGATAGGTTATTTTGGAGAACTAGAATAGTTTGTAGTTATTGTAAATTAAAGTTAATTGAGTTGCAAAATGATGGATTTTGAATTTCTCTTCTATTTGTCTTTTGATATTAAAATTATGAGTTTTACTCTCTCGTTGTTGAGCATTGCCTTTTGATTCATGCCTTGGATTCATGGTCTTAGTTATAACAAAATCCTTTAGAGTTATCCCAGACATTTAGTAGTCTGCTTCTGGAATTTGTAGTCTACCTCTGGTGTTTGGTAGGCATTCTGTTGATTGGGTAATATACATGCAATTTTCTTAGAAATTGGTCTTTTGATGACTCTGTTCATTAACAGTAAGATGGGTTTATATCATCATTTTAAATTTAATAAACCAGATGAATTATTAAAATATTCTGAGGTGGTTTGTGTTCTTATTATACTCCCTCCTGTTATTGGCTGAATGGCCATGACCCTTCTACATCAATGAGTGTGTTTCCCCAATTTATCACTGATCATGAAAATTCTTGATTTGGTTCTTCAATTATCTTATTAGCTTTTGTTCCCAATTCCCATAGTCTTGATCTTCTGTTATAGATCCTCATAATTTTCTATGCTTGACTAATACTTTCTATTTATGCTGTTGATGTTGTGATAACCATATCCCCCGCCCAAAATCTTTATAATTGATTCTTTTCTTGCTGTTTCTAACATATTTGCTGCCTGTTTACAGCTGCCAGAGCTTTGGATGTTCTGAACTTCACTCCTCTCAATAACAGGCCCATCCGTATTATGTATTCGCATCGTGATCCCAGTATCCGTAAAAGTGGGCAAGGAAATATATTTATTAAGGTATAAATGTCTTCATTCTTCCGGATTGTCTGGTAATGGGAGGATTTCTGCTAAGCTTCTATATTGCATGTTCTAGTTGGTCTTGACTTTTCCATTTATTTCCTTTTGAATTTGTGGATTATTACAGAATTTGGATAGGGCAATTGACCACAAGGCATTGCATGATACTTTTTCTACATTTGGGAATATCCTTTCGTGCAAGGTAGCTACAGATTCATCTGGGCAATCAAAAGGCTATGGCTTTGTTCAATTTGATAATGAGGAATCTGCCCAAAAAGCCATAGAGAAGCTGAATGGTATGCTGCTGAATGATAAACAAGTGTATGTGGGACCCTTCCTTCGCAAGCAAGAGAGAGAAAGTACTGCTGACAAGGCAAAATTCAACAATGTTTTTGTGAAGAATCTATCAGAATCAACCACTGATGATGAATTGAAGAATGTTTTTGGTGAATTTGGAACTATTACTAGTGCTGTAGTAATGAGGGATGGAGATGGGAAATCAAAGTGTTTTGGATTTGTGAATTTTGAGAATGCTGATGATGCTGCTAGGGCTGTTGAGGCTCTCAATGGCAAAAAGTTTGATGACAAAGAATGGTATGTTGGAAAAGCTCAAAAGAAATCTGAAAGGGAGAATGAATTGAAACAACGATTTGAGCAGAGCATGAAAGAAGCTGCTGATAAATATCAAGGGGCAAACTTGTATGTCAAAAATTTAGATGATAGCCTCAGTGATGATAAGCTTAAGGAGCTGTTCTCCCCTTATGGTGTCATTACCTCTTGCAAGGTTTGTAGTGCAATTGACTTGACACTAAATGTTTGTTTGCTATATAGTCTATAATATATTTTATGTGCTTTTCACTTGAAAGGTTATGAGAGACCCAAATGGCATAAGTCGTGGATCAGGATTTGTTGCATTCTCAACTCCTGAGGAGGCATCTAGAGCAGTAAGTCATAGGATATTTTCGTTGTAAAAGTAATACTCGGCCTATTTAGTTTGAAAATGATTTTTTTTCTTCCTTTACATTATTTTTTTGGTAGCTCCTGGAGATGAATGGCAAAATGGTGGTAAGCAAACCTCTGTATGTGACTCTAGCCCAACGGAAAGAAGATAGGAGAGCTAGACTGCAGGTATGTCTTGTTTTAAATGCTGAGCTCTTTTTATCTTGTATCTGTTGGTGAAATTATGTATTACCAATGCAGGATTAGATCTTTGCAGTGTTGTCATTTTAAGCTCATGCATGCACAAGCAATTTTCTGCCATTTCTTTCCATTATCTTAAGATATGATGATTGTAATTGGAGCTGAATATGGGTTGTTTGAATAATAGTTTACATGTTTTTCTGTGTCCTCAATTGTATTTCATACTACAAATTGCTCATGCATGCACAAGCAATATCATGGGCGATATTGTTGATGTGCTTTGCAAATCAGTGTTATAAATGCAAATTATGATTAGTTTTGTATTGTATTTGGCTATTGAATCTCAGTGACTGTAAGGATATTTCTATGTTGGACGAAATTTTTTATGCAGGCTCAGTTTGCTCAAATGCGGCCTGTTGGAATGCCACCATCTGTCGGTCCTCGTGTGCCAATGTATCCCCCAGGTGGTCCAGGTATTGGTCAACAAATATTTTATGGCCAAGGGCCTCCTGCTATCATTCCTTCCCAGGTAATCTCTTCTATGCTGTCTATACCTAGACTAAAATTAGTGCAATCTTGAATGGTGCTTGATGTTATTCCTCTGATTTGGCTCCATGGAGTAATTTCATAATCATTCTCCTTTCTGACCATGATTTTTTTTTCTCAGCCTGGATTTGGGTATCAACAACAACTTGTTCCTGGTATGAGGCCAGGTGCAGCTCCTGTGCCAAATTTCTTTGTGCCAATGGTTCAGCAGGGACAACAGGGACAGCGTCCTGGTGGAAGGCGTGCAGGTGCAGTCCAGCAGTCCCAGCAGCCCGTTCCAATGATGCCACAGCAGGTTCATGCAATTCTTTGTTCATATTTTTTGTGGATGATCTTGTTTAGAACATTGACCTGATAATTTTTGGATTGACAGATGCTACCTAGGGGGCGTGTCTATCGTTATCCTCCTGGTAGGGGTATGCCAGATGTTCCTATGCCTGGGGTTGCTGGAGGTATGTTTTCTGTTCCATATGATGTGGGTGGGATGCCGCTGCGTGATGCATCAATCTCCCAGCAAATTCCTGTTGGGGCTTTGGCAACAGCTCTGGCTAATGCTTCTCCAGAGCAGCAAAGGACGGTAGGTTTTTCACTTTCGCTATTTTTACCAAGTTAAACTTAAATCATTGCTGTAAAGTTTGGATATGCCCTAGCATCATTTACTGCCTTTTAGTATTTGTAACTAACTATTTTTTGTTGGTTGCATATTTGTAGATGCTGGGTGAGAATCTCTACCCCCTTGTGGAACAGTTAGAGCCTGACAATGCTGCCAAAGTGACAGGCATGCTTCTTGAGATGGACCAGACTGAAGTTCTGCATTTGCTCGAGTCGCCAGAAGCCCTGAAAGCAAAGGTGGCGGAGGCAATGGACGTGCTAAGAAATGTTGCTCAGCAGCAGGCTGGCGGTACTGCTGATCAGCTGGCTTCATTATCTCTTAATGACAACCTTGTTTCTTAAGGTTTATATTTTGGAGTTATTTAGTGACGATGGATTGTTATTTTCGGCACTGGCTTTGATACAGTTTTCAGGTTGAGTTTGTTTCGTTAGATTAGACACTTTTGGTTTGTTATGGATCACCACCACCTTTTGGTTGAAGGATACTCCAACACTGATTTTAATTATGTCTTGCATTTGGTACATGGAATCATTTGTTGGTTTATCTTTTGATTACGAGTTTGATTTGCATAAATAATGAGTTACCTATGAGAAGTGATCCAACGTCGTTTTGCGAGGATGTGAATCCTCGTCTCATGTGCCAGTCCCCGCCTGAGTTGTGATACTCTATGATCAGTTTTTGCCCTTGTCTTGATGGTGTGTAGGCCTAGGACAAGTACTTGTTTTGCTGCCTCATTTAAAAAAAAAACCTCATTGCAATATTTTTATGGAAGAGATGACATCATAATCTAGAATGTATGTGGTGGAAAACAATTGCAAAGTTTCTGATCCCATAAAATAGATCATTTAGAGTAACTTGTAATAGTCAACTAGTTTTTTTTACCCGTGTGCATACATACGGATCGCTTTGCTCCACTCAACCATTTTATTTGTTTAAGGTGTATGTTTAGGATATAAATAGAATTGTAGTGATTCGAAATTTCAAAAATATATATATAATTATAATAGATGCTTTGTTGTTGTTAATTAGTAAGTGAGAAATAAATTCACTATTGTAATAAGGTACATTAGTCGTGGTCATAGGCACGAATCGCTCCGTTGTGTTACATTTGTTTAAATCATTTATGATGTTTAAGCCTGACATTTTGATACATGTTTACAATATAAACTTTTAATTATTAACAAGTCAATTGCAATCCAAATTGATTAAGATATATGTTTATGATATAAGCAAATATTATAATGTGTACATATATTGGGTAGTTATTGTAGAGTTAATACATAAGACGTGTTTAACTAACAAACCAACGTCCATGATTACTTGTGGGATTAGAGAAGTCAATTATGAAACCCAAGTGTGCTTGAACTCCATTATGAAAACCCAGATGAAGAATCTTAAGAAAAAGCAATATGCTGATATGAAAAAAATTAAGTATCCAATTTGTATGAAAAGAACATCAGTAACATATTAAGACAACAGAAAACCAAATTAAGCATGAATGGCTGAGCAGCCTAATAATGACTTAATGTTCACATTTGATTCATATTCTAATGAACATGGGTGTGTTTTTTTTTTTTATTTCTTTATGTATCTTTCATTGTTTTTGGTTATTTAAGCTGTAAATGGTAGTCTCTGTCATACCTGATATACATAAGCCCCAACAGCCTCAAGACTACCAGCTAAGAAGCTTCCCATCATAACAGTTGATGCTCCCAATGACAAAGCGATAACAATATGACCAGAGTTTGAGATGCCACCATCAGCAATCATAGGAACACCACTTTTATAAGCAATGGACAACTTCACAACACACGAAACGTATAGAAGAATACAAATCAGACAAACAATGCAGAGACAAGGACAGGAATAAGAGATTTTTCACTTTCAAGCAAATTTCTATCTTCAATTTAACGAGGTGCATTTCACTTGGCTGAGTTTTCTTTGTAGAAGCAAGTCCATTCTTGCCTGCAGCAGGGGCCACCTTGGTAAGATCTTAAAATATTCATTATAGGCCCTCTGGAATTTTCTATAGCTTAAAGTTAATTACCCTACATTTATATCAGTGGTTTGCACTATATACTTATTAAAACAAACAATATCAATCAATTTTTAGTCTCTTTTTTTTTTTTTTTATCTCATTTGCAACAAAATAGCAATTATTGAGGAATTTGAACAAATAGGTGGAATGCATAAACTTTCATGGAAAAGTGTGAAAAAAATCTAAGAACAGCTGTCATTTACAATGAAGACTAAACTAATAAAAAGAAAGGTTGAAAACGCATCAATAAAACAATATTGCAACACGTTATATCTTAAGTTCACTATATTCATTAATCCTAGATAGTAACACAGAGCAACCTAGTCCAAAATCACTATAGCTAGTATAACGAAAATTATAAATACAAGACAAAAATTTATCCAAAAAAATGTGTGATTAATAACAAAAAAGTCAGTCTAATTAACACATATTGACCATTAAATTAAGTTGTACAGTCCAAAATAATAAAATGACATGTGACTATCTCATAAAGGTCACCGTACACGTGGATACTCTCCACGTCAGTACTGCCACATTAATAGACGCTTATTCAGCCTCCAAGTGTCAACACAAACATACGTGTCCGGGTTCTATGCCAACATCGCTACAGGAGCATGGATGACGACCTTCAACAGGAGCACGGACACCAGCAATATATCTCCTCATTAACCGCATATCTATTATGCCAGGATATTCAAATAAGTGTAACCACCTTATTATCTCAACAAGTTATCTACTAGTTGTTACTTATCTACAAGTAACAATATATCAATAAGGTACACATTATCTCCTATTTGAATATAGATAACTGTATGCTATTATCTTATCAACAGATTGTCAATAAGCAATGGTCCAAGGCTCATACTCCACGCTATAAATGCAACCATCCAGGTTCTCTCTAAACACACAACCTTTCGGTACACAGTACTTGAATGCATTATTCAAGCTACTCATTTTATATCTTATACTGAGTTCCCAAACTCAGATATTCTTTAACAATTGATGTACTTACTTGAGCGTCAAAGTGTTTTTCCTTTGTTTTACAGGTCCCTCCTCTAAGCAAAGCCTACTCACTTCCCGGTGTTACAGGATTTGGAGTCCACTAAGGCCACATCTAACCCACACGTGGAATTTCCAGATTTCAATAAGAACATAAGCTATACTTAAAAATAAAAACATAATAAAAATGAAGGCTAGGAGATAAATAATAAGATGGAATTTATAGTGAGTTGTGACAGAAAAAATTAGTTGAATGTAAAGGCATTGTGAGTATTACAGCAAACAATAACATATTCCCTAATGGACTTGGAAATTTTCAGTATTTCCAACCATGTTACAAAGGTGTTTTACTCACTTCATCCTCATCAGATGATTCCGACGAGTTTGAATTGGCAGGTGGCTTGTATAATAACCAAAGTTTTGTAAAAAAAAAAAAATTAAAAATTAATACTGTAGCTGTACTGTAGCTGGCGCTGATAGCGTGGGATATGACGCTTATAGCGTGACACTGTAGCAGAAGGCTATTTTTCACGATTTTTGACGCCATCAGCGCCAGAGTGGCGCCAAGAGCGCCATAGATGCTGGAAATTAGCGCCAGGAGCGCCAAAGTGGCACCAAGGGTGCCAGATGCACTGGAAATTGGTGCCAGGAGCGCCAAAGTGGCGCCAGATGCACTGGATTCTGGCGCCATCAGCGCCAGGAGCGCGACAATGTCGGTGAGGCTTAGTATATAAAGGCCACACGCGATTTCTGGAGAGAAACACTGTTTCTCTTCTTCCTCAGGGCTCCCACCTCCATTTTTGAGTGCCCAAGCTTCCTAGAACCTTGTTTGCTAGCCAAAATCACTTCCATTAGCCATTAAACCTGTGAGGAACACCTAGAAAGCTAAAATCCTTCATCCAAACCCCTTGAAATCTTGAGCTGAGAGATTCCTTTCTTAGAGGAATTGTAGAACTTGAGCTAGGCAAGGGAACTACAGAGATTCAAGAACATTGGGGCTAGGAGAAGTAGTTCAGAAGTCTTCCTTGCCACTTCTGAGGTAAGAATCTTGAGTTTCTCCAGTTAAATGTTGATTTGGGGGTTTTCTATGAATAGTGACCCATTTGAGTTGGGGCTAGAATTAGCCCAGGGGTCTGTAGAGAAACTTTCTTAGAACTGTGTAGTGATGAAGGATTAGCTTTCAGAATTGGATTTGGTGAACTTTGATTATGGGCTCTGCTTATGAATGAGTGACTTGTGTTGAGTCACTAGCTGATGGTTATATGACAAGCAAGAGCCTTAGATTGTGACTGTGAGATGCCTGAGAGGCTATATGAACGGTGCCTTGAGTAAGGCATAGACTGTTCCAGCTATAATTGAGTTCTGAGGTATTGAACTGCACAGAGCTTAGAGCTCTCTATGTTAGCTTACATTGAGTCTGGGGAGTGACTCTAAGCCTGGAATGGGCTGTGAGCTCATGATATGTGAACTATATAGAGTCTGGGTGGACTCAAATGCTTTGATTTGAGCTGTTTGTTTGGGGCTTGTGTTGAACCTGTGATGACTCTAAAGCTTTGACTGAGGTGTGAGCTCATCGTATGTGATTTGGCATTGAGTCTGCAGAGACTCAAATGCTTTGATTGTGCTGGACCCAGAAGGGTCTGTGAGAAGCCTAGTGTGTGCTGGGCTGTTATGAACACTAAGTTAGAGGACTTCTGATTATGCTATGTTTGATGGATTGCTTGAATGGTTGTTGATATGTGCGTGCGTGCCTGGATTAGGGCTGGACACCGAGGGTGTCAGTGGCGTGTGCCACGGATCAGGGAGAGAACTGCAGAGCTAGGCTTTGTCAGGTAAGTTCTTGGTCCCTGGGGATGATTTCCCGCTTGTTTGTGCCACACCACACTCCGGGTGGAGTGATGGTCATATTCACGATGCATGCATTTGGTTGTTGCATCCTCATAATGATATGTGTGTGCATCTATGCTTGAGAAATGTATTATGCCTGTGATTAGATCTTCTGGCCAGTAAGATGGATATGGACCTCCCTAGGAGACGGCTATTCCTCCTAGTTGGTTTGCTCATGGGTGATGATGATCCCCTAAGACCAAGAGATAGGTGTGTCTCGTCGCTGTTGATTGCCTATTCTCGGAGGTACCATATACGTGCGTCCATGCGTAAGGGGTAGCTCCCGATGGGACGGCACGGGTGTGAGTTACGATCTCACACTGAGATTAGGCATTGATGAGATCCGCCGTACATAGAGCAAGATGACTTGCTCATATTGTTATGAGGGCCGGGAGGCCAGTTGTTGTGACTGCTTGAATGTTTGTATCATGGAGAGTGGGCCAGGGTGGAGGAGATCCCTCCTCGGACCCTGAGCTTACTGAGATATGTATCTCACCCCGTGTGAGGTTCATGTTTTTCAGGTGACTCTTCTGAGAGAAGAGAGCAGCCTCAGGGCAAGAGGCCCTAGGAGAGGCGTTGCATGCATGATCTTGGATGACATGAAGAGAGCTGGATAGCTCATTTTGCGATGCTATTGATTGTTGGTTAGCGCCCTATAGAGGGCTGTAGGGCATGTAGGCCATCTGATACTTTGTAGATGATTATGTACCCTCATGTGAGGGAGGACACTCTTTTGTATCACCACATGTGTTGTGTCAGAACTGATGTATATATTTGTACAAAACTTAGTTATGGAATGAAAATGATATTCCTCCTGAATGTGACTTTGATATATATATATATATATATATATATATATATATATATATTCTGCTTATCTGCCTATGAATATGTTGTGATAACTAGATCAGCAGGGGCATGTACGTTATTGATATGATGCTTGTGATGATTATTGATTGTGTGTGTATTGCTATGGTTGATAATCCATACATAATGTGATCAAGAAATACGATTCAGTCGCTTCCGTCTAGATTTCAAATAATGATTTAAGCGCGATTCTGATATTATTAATGATAATACATCGGGTGCACACGGGGTGTTACAACTTGCCTTTCTCAGCTGGAGTACTTAGAGTACCATTTTTGGCAATTTAATTTTTTGAAGGAACAGTAACTTTTGTTGTGGGTTTCTGAGCCCAAAAGTTTCAGGAGAGAGACACAAGATCTAGGTAACACCCATTTTTACTCATCCATATTGTAACGCCTCTCGTGACTCTCTCGTGCTTGATTGATTTTAATTAAAAACTCGTGTCCTTTTTGTATTAAAATGATCTTAGTTGTAAATTTTTCGCTAAAATTCTTTTTGCATTGCTTGCTAATGATTTGTTCGTAGTCTAAATGATTTTCCTCACCACGGTTCATATGATAAGAATACAGTCCATGATACAGTCCAAATACAGTATCCAAAATAATATACAGACAACTTATCACAAATTACATGCCACAGAAAATTAAAAATCACAGTATACAGATTCTTATCAAACTTCTTCAACAATCTTCATCTACATCTCATGTTTTCCTGTTCCTCTGCTCGCCCAAATGAATTGGGGTCATCACAGGTGTCAACCACAGACACAACTCGGGTAAGTTTATGCCAAACATAGTTTGAATAATAAAAACACAGATAGATAAAATCCACACAACTTATACAGTGTATAGATCATCATACATATACCCATTGTGCGATGCATAAGATGCATGCTCGTCTTTTTATATGATGCATGACTGAGATCTCAGCTTCTCATAAAATCAACATCAGTGGCCATAGTCAAGATAGCCTCAGCCTCTCTGGTGGCACAAATAAACTTATCCAACCAGTCAGGGTAGCCCAGGGGTGCGTAGGATAGTCACCTCCACCTATGTGATCATCATGGTGGTGTGGTCCTCCCTGTCTCAACTACCCCCAAGTTCATAACACCTTGAACGCGTGGACTCAGTTTAGCTATCTGACAACATCTCCACGGATTAACCCCCGCAAGGCATAACTTCACGGATTAACCCCCGCCAGACATATGCGTATGAAATGCATGAATGATTCATTTTATCTTTTCAACTTATATGCCTTTTAGAACAATACATAAAGCTTATTTCCACCATCACATAAAACTTTACACCACAAATCTCAGCATACTGCCATAATTCACCACAACTCTTGAAATCCATAAGTAATCACCATACAACACAAGGATTCCAATTATTCCATCAACA
>PYAF01000125.1:1981833-1996984 GCA_007407185.1 Glycine tomentella | reverse complement strand
TCCAGGTGGATATCCTATAAAAGCACATCTGATAGCTCTAGCCCCAAGCTTGTCTTGCTTGATATGTGCAAAAACCAGAGACCCAAACACTCTCAAATTAGAATAATCTGCTGGTTTTCCACTCCAAAGTTCCATAGGTGTTTTAAAACCTAAAGCTGAAGAAGGACATCTATTGATTAAGTAGGCAGCAGTTGTAACAACTTCTCCCCAAAAACTTTTTGGTAACCCTGCACTTAACAACATGCATCTAACTCTTTCTAGGATGGTTCTGTTCATCCTTTCTGCCAAGCCATTTTGTTGAGGAGTGTTAGCCACTGTTTTGTGCCTTTGGATTCCTAATTTCCTGCAAAACTCATTGAATTGCTCTGAAACAAACTCCAGGACATTGTCAGTTCTTAAACATTTAAGCTTTGTTTCCATTTGAGTTTGTATTTGAATATACCATTCCTTAAATTTTCCAAAAGTGTCACTTTTCCTTTTAAGGACATAGATCCAAACTCTTCTAGAAAAATCATCAATTATAGACAGAAAATAAGAACAACCACCATGAGTCAATGTCCTTGTTGGACCCCAAAGATCATAATGAACATATTCAAAAGGTTTTTGTGCAGTATGCACACCTACTCCAAAACTAGCTCTTTTAGCTTTTCCTAAAATGCAATAATCACAGAAATGCAGTTTTTCTATTTTATCAACATTAAGAAGATTTTGTTTTGCTAGTTCAAGTAGACCTTTTTCAGTAACATGTCCTAACCTCATATGCCATAAACTAGTTTTATCATGCTGATTTTGACTAGCAACAGCAGCTTGTGCAATAACAGTAAAACCATCTAGGATATACAAACCATTTATTTTAATTCCTTTAGCAATCATCACAGAATTTTTAAATATTTTCATCATGCCATGTTCAATTTGTGTAGTGTATCCTAAAGCATCAAACATGCTGATAGAAATCAAGTTCCTTTTAATTTCGGGTACATACCTTACACCTGTCAAGAGCGTTTCTTGATCATTGAACATTTTCAATCTAACTGAACCTATGCTTTGGACTTTACATGGTTTGTTGTTTCCTAACAGCACTACTCCACCTTCATTCAGAATCAGTGATTCAAAATAATCACGCCTTGGACACACATGAAAGGTGCAGCCAGAATCCATAACCCAATTCTTTTCAATCTCAGAATTTGAGACAACTAGAACATCAACAGTTTCATAACCTGCTTGAGCAATGTCCACATCTCCTGGATCTTGATATTTCTTTGAATCTTTTTCTCTCCTTTCAGGGCAGTCCTTTTTGTAATGTCCCTTCTTGTGACAGTGGAAACATTTGAACTTGCTTTGAGATTGATTTCTGGATTTTGATCTATGCTTATTTGACTTAGAGTTCCTCTTTTCTGATCTGCCTCTTATCACATTCAAACCTTCTGCATTGCTGTCAGTTTTGGCTTCCTGTTTCCTTTGCATTTCCTTGGTTCGAATTGATGATTGTACTTCTTCAAGAGTAATGGTTTGATCCCTTCCAAACAACATAGCATCCTTAAAATGCTCATAGCTGCTTGGAAGTCCATTTAGCAGCATTAAAGCTTTGTCTTCATCCTCCATCTTCACTTCAAGATTCTCAAGATAATCCAGAATCTTGTTAAAGTCAGCAATTTGATCTGACAGCATTCTTTCCTCTGTCATCTTGAAAGAATAAAGTTGTTGTTTCAAGAAGAGTCGATTTGCCACTGACTTTGTCATGTAGAGAGATTCCAGCTTCAACCAAATTGCTGCAGCTGTTGGTTCTCTTGCTACTTCCCTCAAAGCTTTGTCTCCGAGACACAAGATTATTGTGCTCTTTGTCTTTTCATTTAAATCTTTCTTTTCTTTTTCAAACATTGTTGCATGGAGAGAAGATTCACCTTTCAAAGCATCACCCAAACCTTGGTGTATCAACACTGCTTGTATCTTGATTCTCCACAAGCCAAAATCATTTGACCCAGAGAATTTTTCAATGTCAAACTTGGTTGAACCCATGATTGATCTTCTTCTCTGTCCCCATAGACGGCGCCACTTGTTGTGGATTAAAAAACCTGCAACTTAGTTACCAAGAAAAAACAGAAAAAGAAGAAAAAAACAGAGCAGCAGTACAACACAACAACAGCTTGTTTAAAGCTAAACCAGAAACAGATTTAAAGCAAACAAAGACAAGAGGTAGAAGATGAACACAAGCCAATTACGTAGTTCAGTCACAGGGACCTACATCCACGGGAAAAGAAGCAAACTTATCTATTATGGAGTAAGAGTTACAAAGATCTCTGTGTACAATAGAATCTTGCTTGATTCTTTCACTATTTAGCTAACGGCATTCAAGATCACCAAGGCTCACTCTATCTCTCATACACTCCAATCTTCCTCTCTGCGTTTTGTGTCCTACACACACTCCTTCACTCACTTCTACGTAATTACATTGCTACTGCTACACCTCTATATATATAGCAATGAAAGGAGCATTAGCTATCAAGAATAAAAGCTAAAAACAGAAATTGAAAAACTGTTAGTTGTTGGCCACCAACTAACTTATCAAAAATATGTTTTATCTGTAATCTTGACAGCTAGATATAGTGATACATCTTCACAAACTGCATGCGTGGTATGGAGATAGCTTTGTAGCTCCTACTAACATGGTTTCAACTTTTTGTTTCCTAAGTAGAACAAAATCACACCAAATTATTCTAAAACATAATATGTTATTTCTTTTAGCTGACCTCGGTATTAACTAAATGAGGAACCCGAACCCTTTTGGAGCCATCAGGTAAACGCTTACAAGGGGAAGGGTTTTCCATATCAGTAAAAGCATTGCAAACCTGCAAACAAATCACAGCCAAGCAAGGAAAGGTACTGTTCCATTTGTGACGAACAGTAATGTCCAACAAGTGTGCTGGTGATTTGCTGTTGGATCAAAAATTTTCCTCTCTCCCTCTGAGAATATTTATGGAGATGAAATACCTCAGAGAAGAAGATCAGAGTGCTTAGAACAATAACACCACAATTGACGTGGGGTGTGTGCACTGTGTAGAGAAAATAGAGAGAGTAAGAATTGTATACCTTTTCCTCTGTCATCACCTCCTATTTATACAACATTTACCTCTTAATCAATCGTGGATTTCCTCCCGAGAATCATGGTCAGGATCTTAACTGCTTGTTACCACGATCTTTGAAATAGACATGGTCCATGATCATATTAAAAGTTGGAGTTAAGCGCCCACTACTCCTTAATGGGCCTTATGGTTAAGCCCATTTATCACATCCGTAACAGTAGTTTAGTGACTTCGTGCATTAAAATCTCCCTTCCTGTTTTGCCCCAACTCTTGAATACATTTTACATTTTACCTTTTTGTCCTTCTTGACGTTTCATTTGTGCCAAGTGTACCTCTGTGTCATTTCGTGCTATTGGCAGTTACACTTTCCCCCTTATATTGAATTTCCTTTCAAGGGTCATTTCTTTCAACCATTGCCCATCACAAACACTCTGCACTCATCTCCCTCTACGAGTTTTCTTCTGCTTTTTTGTGTTCTTCCCTTTGTTGTTCATCATCTTCTACTACCTAATTCTTCGGGATTTTCTTCATGCCAGGTATCCTCGCTTCTGCCAACTTCTTTTTATAGTTTCGCTAGCATTTTTCCCTTATTACTTTTAATTCTAAATACTGGAGCAGTAATAGTGTTTCAAAGAAAACGACTCTAATTGAGAATGAGTCAGGAAAATATGTCATTGATAATGAACACTTGCTGTAAAATTAGAATGAAAAGAACATAATATATTACCAAAAAGAGGAAATGTGTCATGTATGATTCACAACTGAAATGAGCATATTCTCAATTCCCGGTTGTGCCTCTTCTTCTCCCCGGCTGACTGGACTCCAAAAACAGAAAACCGAGCTAGGTGCATGGCTTCTTCCTAGTGGTCGTGGCTTATTCATTTGTTCTTCCCGGTCTCAAAACATCGGCGAGGTTTCACCGGATAAAATCTAGCTAGGTGCATGGCTTCTTCCTAGTGGTTGCGGCTTTTTCATTTTTTCTTCCCGACTGACCGGGTTCCGCGGTTCTTCTTCGCATTGGTTGTGGCTTATTTGTTCTTCCCAGTCTCAGAAACTAGGTAAAACCGAGCTAGTGCATGGTTTCTTCCAAGTGGTTGCGACTTATTCATTATTCTTCCCGGTTGACCGGGTTCCGCGGGTTCTTCTTCCTGGTGGTCGTCGGGTTTCACCAGGTAAAACCGAGCTAGGTTCATGGATTCTTCCTAGTGGCTGGGGCCTATTCATTTCTTCTTCCCAGTTGATCGGGGTCCGCTGTTCTTCACCGTGGCCGTGGCTTATTCATTTGTACCTCCTGGTATCAGAAACCGTGTAAAACCGAGCTAGTGCATGGCTTCTTCCAAGTGGTTGCGGCTTATTCATTCTTCTTCCCGGTTGACCGGGTTCAACGGGTTCTTCTTCCCAGTGGTCATCAGGTTTCACCGAGTAAAACCGAGCGCCGGACGATGAGTTGGACATGTCTCGGAGATTTTGCTCCTCTTTTCACATTACCATCACCTCGCTTTTCTATGTTTCTTCGGGGGACAGAGAGAGGCATTCATTAATTTGTGGCCTATACATAGTACATAGAGTTGGCATAGTTGGTACGTGGCGATTAATGATTCAAGTGGACAACGCATTTCAGCCATTAATGGGTAATATGTATTACTCTAAACATTTTTTTAAAAAATTTGAAATCTACCTTATTTTGATAAATTGAAATTTATCTCATCTAAACTTTTGTATAAAAACAAACACGCACATATTAATTACATTTTTAATAATTTCTATTTCTAAAAAAATTATAATTAAAAAAGTATATGTGTACTTAGTGTAATGTACAGATACTAATCATTAATTTTTATAATGGTTATTCGATATGAAAATTGAATAATGATGTAATAGACAGTGTTGATGTATGGGAAAACATGAACATGTGTTCTGAGCTAGATATTGATCTAGGCATCTAACAGAGAACTAAGAATCCATGTGTACCACTGTCCCAGGAAGCCATGGTTATCGTAAGAGTTAATTTAACGTAAAAAATTCAAAATTCCAAAATGTTGCTTAAATATAAATAATAAAATTATAAATCTCTTTTAAATTTTAAAATGTTACCACTTTATTTTACTATTATTTATCTAGTATTATATGATGAGATTTAAAAAAAAAAATATGTTTGATAAAAATAAATATTATTAATTATTTGATATATAACTATGTTGAATATTTTTTCAATGTAAATATTACACCTTTCAATGTTCAATCGTTTAAATGGATTTTAATACTTCGAAAAATTAGTCCTTAACTTTTTGCCTAAAAATACCCTACCCTAGTTCACACCAAAAAAATACTACACCTTTAATGTAAATAATTTATTCTTTATTTTTTCCTATTCTCATAAAATAAAAAAAAGAAGTAAATATCATGCTTGAACGTTAACAACACGTGCACCAAGCAACAAATGAATCTGAATGCATTTCTAATAGCAAAGTTGTGACAGCAAAAGGTGTTCATTTCGTGTCTTTGTAATTTAATTAATAATGTTTGTGTTCATCACTCAATCTTGATATGCTTAATCAACCTAGTTGAAGATAGTTGTATTTGTTCTCTGCTTGATGGCCACCTTCCATCACATTCATCTCATCTGGACAATCCCGGCACTGATCAGCTTTTGAATCTTGTTCATCACCATTGGATTCTTCACATGTTCCTCTCCAGCTCTTTGATTTTCCTGGAAATCAGTCAATACCTGCATACATGCCCAACTCTTTAGCACAGGTAGTTCCTCTATTACATTGACACAACACATAGCAACATTAAATCGACAAGTATACTTGTCTCATAACAGGGTGTTGCAGAATGCTTTATCTCTGGGTCTTGCATTGCCTTGGCCTGCAAAAACATAAAATTAAATATATGCAGACATGAAATTTCCATTCAAGGTGATTTATTGAATAGAGTTCAAAGATTATCAGTACACATTACACAACTCACTTGTCTCTCCTTTAACTCCTCAGGAGTAAAATCTCCAAGGCTAGCCTTATTATTTTGTTCAACACATCTGAAAATGTAGGATACTATGGTGATTAGGTACTTATAATGGTGCATATGGAAAATGGCAATATTCAACCCACAAATAACAGGAATGTAGCACGATACAATACCTTCTTATGCCATCAAGCAATTCCTGATTGTTAGGGTCATGTTTCAAACCCTCCTTGTATGTTTCAAAAGCTTTTTCATATTCTTTCATGAAAAATTGCACTGCACCTTTCCTAGTATAACCCTTTGAAAAGGTTGGATCAAGCTCAATGCATTTCTCTGCATCTTTTAAACCTTCAGGCATTGCCCCCAATTTTGTATAGCATGTAGCTCTATTACTGTTAGCCTGAAAGAAAAGGGATATCTAAACAGATCAAGATTTGCATTCGCTATTAAACACAAGGATTATCACTGCTATTCAATGGGTATTATTACCTTAGCATCTTTTGGGTTCCTTTTTATAGCTTCTGTATAATGCTTAATAGCCTCAGGATAATGATGAAGAAATATAATAAGTTGAAGTGAAAAAATCACAAAGAGAAAGAGGACAAGTAATCCTTCTAAACTAAAGAACAAAACAATAAAAAAAAGGATATTCAAACAAACAAAGCTTCAAGTCCGTCAACATAGTTGTTAGTGAAACTCCATTAGAAAGCTCATGTTCTAAACAAATAATTAGAGAAATAAAACCAAAATAATTTACCTTCAGTTGGCTATATGTCTTGATCAGTAGTCTTGCTATGCTGGCCACGTACACGAAGACCCCAGTAGTGTCTCAAACCTCGATGATTCCTGCATGCAAGTATAAATATCAATTTCATTGGATTTAATAGAAAGTAATTTGGCATGTGTTTCTATATATTTCTCTACGTTTTTATGAAAACAAATGAAGAGGAAGCCCCTACTTTTTAAATGGATGATATATTGATATTGATACCAATCACAGCTTAACATGCAGACAAGAGTGTTGAAGCCATACAAATCAAATTCATATGGTATTATATCTAACATCAGGCCGAAAACACAATATTAGAAAACTAATATGCATCAACAATTAATAGCTTCCTTTGATTTTGCATTCTTTTTGGCAATGCAAGGTTTACTATGCAGTCAAGCAGAGCATTTTCTGAATACCAATACCTTTAACTGCAACTACATTTGGCAACAATTTGAAAACAGTCCAATCCTACTCCTTTGAGAAAATAATATATCTAAATGACACAATCAAGAAATCCCTAGAGGCAAAATCTAATAGTAAAGGTTAAGAAATATTTTAATTCTATCCATTTATGTTTTTCTCAAGGGATTGAGAGGATTCAGAAGAACAAAACAGATCAAACCAGAAAGCTATCAGTAAAGGTTAAGAAACATTTTAATTCTACCCATTTCTGTTTTGCCCACGAGATTTTGCAAGCATTTCTAAAACTGAAGTACTAAACAAATCATATAAAATAATTGATGGTGATAAGGCATCATTAACAACAACCAAGCATTTCCCCAACAGGTAAGGTTAATCCTTCTTAATGATATCAACTATAAATTTTACTCTACCTATAACGATAGAGGCTACTCTCCATTTAATCTTTTCTCCTAAATCAGGCTTTCACCGGACTTCACCTAAGGCAAGATTCTACAACTTTTTCTATGATAGGCACCATCAATTGTCATAAATAAATTTGTATCTTCCACAAGCCAATTTTCCTATCATCTTTACTAAGACCAACACAGCACTTACAGTATACAGTGATAGACAACAACTCAGTCAGTTGCTTTGTTGGAGAGAAAATGACAGCTGGGTGACTCAAGTACCAACTCATATATAGCCTTCAAATTGAATCAATTATATAACAGATAATGTCATAGGCTTCACATAAATATTAAGAATTAAGAAGAGTGGAGACACACCACAGTACGTTTGACATGAAGTTCCTTTATCCATCATATCGATATGATTATCACTCTCCAACCCAAGAGTTCCAGCACTGCTAGCAAAAATCAATGACTGAGGGGAAAATACAAATAATAAAATAGCATTTCAAAATTATTTTTCTTCATTCTCTCACCAACCATGAAAGAAAAGTCATTTCAAATGGATTTTAAAAATATAGACTATCCCACCAAGTGGAAAAAGACTTGGTGGTGGTTGTTTCAGAATATAGAAGTTCTAGAGTTTTCACCGTAACGATAATATCAATACTATTTTCTCTCACTTTGCCAAATAAAAGTCGCTTTCAATTTCTAGTTTTCTACTTCTACCTAACCCATGATTTTAAAATTAAGATATGGAAAATTCTGAATGGATAATAGAATTATAATAGTACTGAAAACCAAGTTCTATCATAGTATTGATTAAAAGTTTACTGAGTATTATTTACCTATAGTTCCACCCAATTAAATGACACAAACATCAGCTGGCCCTTCTTTCCCATCAACTGGTATTGCACAACCTACAAATAAAGCAAAAAACCAAAAAATGAAAGTCAAGGCACTAACCACAATTACAAATAGCTTCAAAGAGTAAAAATCAGAATGATTAAACATACCTGTACAGTCTTCCCAGGATAATCTCCTCTTCTCTCCTCAATAACAGACTATAAACATCCATAGTAAAATAAATTGTGTGATATCAACAACTAACAGCAACACACAATTGACAAAATGGTTTAAAAATTGTAAATAACCATACCTCCTTGTCCATTAATACAGCTAGTTCATGCCTTTTATTCTTGCTATTTTCCTGACTCATTCTCAATTAGAGACGTTTTCTTTGAAACACTATTACTACTCCAGTATTTAGAATTAAAAGTAATAAGAAAATTACTAAGCAATCTCTTCCAAATCCTTCAAATTGATAAAAATCAAATCAAGTTATAGCTGATCTGTTGCAGGGTCAAGTGAAAATCCCGCCTTTTCCTTCCCTATCAAATAAAAATATCCCAAACAGGATACATTTCCCTTATCCTCAAACCGTTTAAAACATACTCATAAGCCCTCATTCAGGCAAGAACTGATACACCCAATAGAACACATCAATACCCTACTATCTTTCACATATATGCAAACGACCAAGATCAAGATCATAAGGCACAAAAACAACCCTTTATTCAACTCAGACTAATCAACCAAATATAAACAATATTGGATGTGAAAATAAAACGGTATTTCAGAATAATCAAACACATGCACAAAAAACCCCATATTAAATAAACTCCAACCTTTGTTGGCTGCGAATGCTAACTTTCTCTTGGGCATCAAGCAAATTGAAGAACAAACAAAAAAATTAAAATATCTCATTACCAGAACAGCAAAATCACCAGTTTAGATATATAATTACTGTATTTTTCAGCACTCATTATTGGATTAATTTCAAGAAAATAATCAATCTATCCGGATACCAAATATCAATTTCACCAACCAAACACCATCATCTATCTTATTTCTATCCTACAGGTGATTGTTATATAGAAAGAGAGTTTCTGCCTTAATTTCTAAGTCAAATACTTACTCTAAAAAAATAAAATGAAGCTTATCATAAAGAAATACAAAGTTCATTCATTCATTCAGGCATTTGATCAAACACCTCAGTTGCAAACTACAAATAAGACCAACCCAAATAAAAAAAAAAAAAAACACACACATATAACATTGAACAGAATATGCCACAGGAGATAAAAAAAGATTACATTTTTGGTACACCCAAGAACCCAAAACAGATAAGAAAAGAAGGGTGAAGAAGAAGAATTACGTGTAGAAGAGAAACAGCAAGAACGAAGGAGATTTTTTTGGAGAGAGCGTGGAGGTGGTTGAGGGAGCGTGGAGGTGAGGAAGCAAAAATATCATACAGAGAGAAGAGAGAAAGTGTTAGGAGTGGGTGAACAAATGAGAAATGCAGGAAGTTAGCAGGTGAGCAAGTGAATTTTAGCAGAGTTGGTGAGGAAGTTTCGGCCTCCTTGTCCCAAGCTTTTCCCGCTTCCTTTTGTGGATTTTTGCTTCTGCCTCACGTTCGGTTGAAGAAGCTGAGGTTTGATAGTGGACCGAAGCTGGGAGAAGCTGAGGAGTGGTACCGAAGCTGGGAGAAGCCGAGAAGAACCTGCCGAACCTGCGAAGCGAGGAGAAGCTGGCGAGCAAACGTAGTTTTATTACTATGTATAGAAGCTGGGGAGTTATGACGTTTCACGCATTGTGAGCAGAGAGATGCCGCGAGGGTTCTATCATCATCTGTTTCAGGTTGCATGGAGAAGTGTAGCTTTGTAAAATGTTTTTGCCATAAATGTTCAAATTAGTTTGTTTTCCAAAATATTTCAAGCAAGCAAAAATTTAGGCAAGGCAGTTGGTGTGTGGTATAGCTTCAGCCACCATTGACAGTTAGGTAAAATTTGTAAAAATAAAACTTGATGCTAAAATTTATAAAATAATAAAAGTTGTGATTAAATTTATAATTAACCCAAAATTAAAATACTACACGATGTGTATGAATTTCCTGTTTGTACCGACAAGCATTTTCTTAAAGCCTAGAAAGAAGTAATTTATGAGGTACTTTCGGTTAGAAGGTACCACCGGATAGTAATTAGTGACTGATACATAATTATTAAAAAAATAAAGAATTTAGAGCACTAGGACTATGACAGGTTGACTTGACTCAAAATATTACTTAAATCATTTTCAAAAAACATTAATTTATAGGTTTAATTAAAAATTTTATCACTTAATTTTCTTTTTTTTTATTAATTTTAACATCTAATTTTTAATTTTAGCACATTTTATCATTGCTGATCTGTCACAAAAAACAAAGTTAAAGAAAAAATATATGAAGTTGTTTTGTTAACAATGTGATAGTAAAATATGCAAAAAATCAAAAACTTTGAATGATAAAATTGGTGAAATGAAACAAGTTAGAGTGAAAAAATTGTGGATAAAAAATTTTAGGGTAGTGAAATTCTTTAGCAAAAAATATTGTAAGGGATAAATACAATTAGAGTAGTTGTTTATTGTTAATTCAAAAGAAATTTGCATTCTAAGAAAATCAAATAATTTTTTTTCTCTAAATAGTTTGTTATTGCACGTGTGAACACTACCGATTTATTTAAAAAATATTGCAACTTTTAGAGAGAAAATAGAATACTAATTAGTAGGATGTGTTATTTAAGAAAATTTATAACGGTTATCCATCTATTATCGCCCGATTAAAAGACGGGTATGAATTTTCTATTTGTACCAACAAGCGTTTTTTCAGGCTAAAAACCAGTAATACATGGAATACTTTGAACTTTTGGAAAGTTCCACATAATAGTAATTAGAGAGTGGTATGCTGATATTTACTAAATAGTCATGTGCCTACATAAAACCAATGAAACGAAATTACATTTTAAGTAGGATACATTATAAGTATATAATCTCAATTATTAAAAGTTTTCACGTTTTTAAAAATAGAAGATCCCAAAGGAAATTTTCAATTTATAAATACTGCTTCTTTTTTGCTTTTAGTAATTTTAGTGAGATCTGCAAAACAGGTTAAACTTCTAGATTTACTTAAATTAGGTAGCCTGTATATCCGCTAACATTAGGTAGTTGATTTTTTTGGGTGATTATAAGGAGCAAGATGCCCTAAAATAGAGTAATTCCTTAACAAGTGTAAGAAGAATAAGCTAAAAATGCAAAGGCAGTGAGCATATTGGACTGGAAGTATGACGTTTTTAAGCCAAACTTGGCGTAGTTATCCGCTACAGATTTGATTTCTCTCTGAAAGTGGAAACAGCTGATAGACTTTCCCACTAGTTGTTGTCCACGAATAAGTTGCTAACAATTCTGCATGCATGGTGGAGCATGATCCTAGATTACAGGAGAAAGCACCAATAAACTATCCTCATAATTCCTGATAATTTTCAAAAATTAGGTAAGGTAATTGAATTTTAAAACTGTTGATTTATTTAAAATAAATGTATTATGAATCTAACTCTTTAAACAAACTAAACCCACTAATCCCGTTTGACTGGGAGCTAGTCCGTTATTTTTTCCCCCCTTTAATTATCAGCAACATAAAATTTGAGCTTCATTTTATAAATTTTAAATGTTTCGAATTCAATGCTATATAACTTTGAAGTGCTTATTTTGAATGATTTTATAATATTGACAGATTTTGAATCCAATGCTATATATTAGGTTGCGTTGCAATGCACAAGGAAATCTTTTACCCAGTTGAACTGATCAAAATATTGCATTCAAGAGTTTACTGGGGAACATTGTATTGGCTCGGTCAATATTCATCAACATACTCGTTCATAGTGCAAGAAATTACATTCCAAAGACTACTTAACCGTATGAAATTGATGCATTTGAAGTTAAGCCCACTGAATCAATCACATTACGAATTAATAAATAATTACCATAACAATTAACTACTATAACTATGTTATTTAAGTATATCTCAAACAGACGATCAAGACCATAGCATGCCTTCCGCTTCCCTATTTCACAAAGAATTTCTTTGAAAAAAATAACTTTGCGCTATCAACAATTTTATTTTCCTACTATTAGCTAAATTTTAAACAAGTAACACGCACAAAATGTTAACGTTAACTACATTACAGGTGTGTCATGACAAGGTGTTATAACTAACGCAACACAAGTGTAGATAGAATATATATCAGTGATTCATAAACCATGTCAGCACGAGGCTTCACAACCTACAACGTGGCCTTCCTAGCTGAAAATACAATTCAGCCCACCTGTTGATTTACGTGCCTTAACCGTAGTCCGACATCTGCTTCGCGATCTTGTTGGTTTATGCCTGTACCTAGTAAAATAGCGTCCTTCTCCCCTGTATTAGTATCTGCTACATTTTTCTCGGCATGTTCTCCAAAGTTATGCAACCTCCGGCCAATCAGATATCGGTCATCGCGTATCGAATTATGGAGATTTGTGAACCAGACATGGAATCTCTTGGCACAGAAGCACACGAAACTGAAAGAGAGGCATCCCAACCATGCAAACCGATAGACGGCAGAATTTATCACCAAGGGATACCCAAGCACTGGAAATACACCTTTGGCCAAAACGTAGGGTACACATAATGCTGTCAACAGCTTCATTATGATAGGAAGTACGATCTCCCGAAGGACCCAAAGACCTTGCAGCCTGGAGAAACCATCCTCTCTCACTCTCTCAAATTTGACTCTCCAACTTTCATCCACCAGAGGCATCATGTGGTCCAACATAACCTAATAAAAGAACCAAGTCAACAATCTCAATTTATAAACCAACCTTGGGGAGACAGGTAACCATTTACAAATGGGACGTGGACAATAATAAATTTGATAGATATAGGAGGGGGAGGCCAAAAAAGAGACAAGTCAAATTATTAGTTGGGTATGCAAAGATTTCAACATTTTTTCAAGGTAGATAATTCTTTGTCAACTGAATGGAAATTGATCATCTGAAACTTGTAGATGGTAAAGAAACTAAGTTGTAGTTCATCAACTAAATCTGCAGGTAAAAATCTTTCCTCTGATTTCAATTCCAAGACACCAAGTGGTAGCTCAACAAGTGTTTCCCCTCTTATAAAACCCTTACTATCCAATTATATTCATTCTTACCATCCGACGATATATTGACTCCCCCCCCCCCCCCCCAAAAAAAAAAAAAAACAAGTTGGCAATACCTTCAATGTTTTTCTTAAAAAAAAAAATCCTACCCGAAAAATGAAGAACAATACCATATATGGCAAAAAAATTGTAGATTACAACAACCAGGCTTTACCCCGAAACGGTGTTAAGCTACATGGATAAAACATGTCATTGGGATTATATACAGCTATTTAATTATTTGAAGCTAACATTTATACCAGTCCCAACTCCCAAGCCCAGATTACAAAAGGAGGTTTAAGTTAGGTTGTCAGCGACTAACACAACTTTATTAATCTTTAGAAAAAAGATGGATGAAAAAAACAAAAAATAAAGGAACAACAGTATAACAAGTCTTATCCCATTAAGTGAGGTCGGCTACATGAATCACAATGTCATTGGTATGGAAAAAAAATATAAAAGAAACATTTCAGAAATTTGATACTATCAAGGGATTTGTTTTATTGTTACTAATGCAGCAGGATACATTTACTAGAACTAAAGTATAGCAGAAGACCAGATTTTTTTAAAAGCAAAAAGGAGGTTTGCCACATCATATCACTCATAGTCTATTAACATACCTTTAAATATTAGATAAGCTTATAAAAGTTTTTTAAAAAATTAAGCCAATTAAAAGAAAAAGCTAACAGAAAATGCTGATAATAAAGGAAACAAACTCACCAATCTAGTCCATATCTTGAGAAATATAAGGCCTAATGCCCAGTCTTGATAAAGGAGGAATACTGGACTTTCATCCACTGGAACTCTCATTGGCACAATGACCAAAAGCTCAAAGAGAAGCCCAATTAGCACTGGGATAACAAATATCTGTGACAAAAAAAAAGATGGATTAATCACTAGCAAATACCGATCTGTGCAAAATCAAAGAGTCAGCTTCAGTGAGATGATCAGCAAGAGGAATTACCCTTACCCATATAGACAGACGTGCAGAACTCTTCACAAGAATGCCACACCACTTCCATATTTGGCCGAACAAAACAGAAGATCTCTTTTTTCTTATTTGCTCAATGGAGTATCTAACTCCAGCAACAGCAGTCCAGATCACATAGCTTCCAATGATAAATGCATACAGATCTGTGAAAAGAAGTAAGGTAATAAATAATTATAAAGCCCAGTGACTTGAAAGCTAGTTCAATCAATTACACACCGTTGCATTTAATCCCATGAGTTATGGGAAGGCGAGGAATAGAATTGAAAAGTGCCCGTCCAAGGTGTAACGCCTCTTTTCACTTACTCGTGCTTGATTGATTTTAATTAAAATTAGTGTCCACTTTATATTAAAATTTGATTAGTATAAATTTTTCACGAAAATTCTTTTTGCTTTGCTCGCTAATTTATGAATCGTACGGGACATAAATGATTATCTTTACCCCGATTATTTATAAAGAGTGATACAGTTAAACATAACAG
>PYAF01000125.1:1929443-1980390 GCA_007407185.1 Glycine tomentella | reverse complement strand
CCATCCGCATGGCAAGTTTGACAGGCAAGAATACCAGCATCACAATCAGACTCCCATAAACTGCAACAGATAACAGAACCCTGCGAGCATGTTTGTGCACAGGATCATCTATCAGATCACGGAATGGATTGTAGTTTGGATCAGCAGGGTCCCGAAGAAAGTATAAAACTCCATTACGTAAAACCTGCCATTGGAAACATACAAACCACGTGAAACAGTGGATAACAATATAACCAGAGCTTTACAAATCATATCACGTGACAAGAAATTACCCCTCTAAGAAGGCTGACAAATATGCTAATTTGTAGCATATACACAATTCCAACAACCCAATGAACCAATGAGCTTGCTAAAGGGGATGCAGAGAAGAACTGAACTCTGTGAACCATTGTCTTCCCAAACATCTGAATGGTACAAACATCGAGCCACCACCCACACATCAAAGGAAATACCCCCAGTTCAATGACTAAAAGGAAAGCAACCTTAACCATGGTCATCAAATGCCTCATTGCTGCCAAAAACTGCCTGAAAAGAGATGGAATTGTCTCTGCGATAGAAGCAATGCCATAAAACCTTCCCACGGTCAAAGGCTCACCCTTTGTGTAACGAATTAAAGCAACAATTCCAAAGTAGCAGAAAATTAAAGTCAATATACAAACATATCCAATAGCTAGAGTGGTAACATCAGAAATCCTTGAAGTTCCAATTGACACTCCTTTCAAGATAACAGCTGAAGCAGATGTTATGTTTGACATTTCACTCATTTCACTAGCATTTGCTTTCAACATTTCTGCAACCTGACCAATTGATCCACTTTCTTGAGTTTCAGATGACATGTTTTTAACAGCTGTTAATGCATTCTTCAAAGTAATATTTGCTAAAGAAAGAGATGTGTCTGCAAGTGGGGCCACAGCTGACAACACAGGGCCACTAGCAGTTGAGAAGAACCAGGATAGATAATGGAGTATAATACGGCCCAATGAAAATGGCACAAAGATTACAACACCAAGGAAAATCATATTGCTTGCCAGCACCTGCATAGAGAAAAAAGCATTTAGTTCTAAAAACGAAATGTGATAAATAACAAATTCATTTCTCCAAAGAAAAAAACAGAGATTTTTTTAACAAAATCAGAAAAGGTCATAATTTACAAAACATAAGAATTTGTGGTGTCAATAATATAATCACCCCTAAACATGGGAAATTCATCAACCAGAGAAATATTCATGCTTCAGTAAAAGATAATACAATTTATACTAAAAAGAAAGAGTCGCATCAATAGAATGAGGAAAAATAATCATAATAAGTGAACTACTCATACTCTGGTTAATGAGGAAAACTCATCCCACAATCAATTGAGGTTCATGCAAATCGAAGTTTTATAAGCACAAGTACTTAATACTTATAATTTTATCTAAAATAGACATTAAATTCTAATCAACTTACATTATATGAAATCTTTCCATCCACATGGAATGACAGAAGTTAACTATCAAGAGTAAATCTCATCCATTACCCCAAAGAAGCAGAATAAGAAGATCAAGTAAGGATACACAACATAAATAATACTTTTGGTAAACAATTATCATGTAATGGAATTTAATTTTGGTACACACTTATCAAGTAATGGAATTTAGTAATTTATTAAAAATTAATTAAATGAGAAGTTATTAAAAAAATGAGCTGTGCGTATGCTGTTTTAGCTTTTGAAAAGGCTTCCCTCATCAAGTTCAATTTCAATAAAATCATGTTGATAGACTTACTGTAAATGCATTTTCAACCAAATGAAAAACTGGACCCTGCATGCCAACAAGTTCATCAAAGGGAACATCTTCTGCTCCATCAGCATCATCCAGACCATCAAACATCTGCTCAACATGTGCCTCAAGACGAGCTGCTTGCATCTCCCACCGTGCAGCAACATTTTCAGCATTTCTTCTAATTACTTGACCTGCCCCTGCAATTCCTTGCGCTCCACCAGCATCTTCACCATTCCCATCACCATTGTTGATGTTACGATTAGCTTGTCCAGGAGGCCTTCTAGCAATTCGAGCACCATTTCTGTCCACTTCATCTTCTCTATCGGCATCCTGTCCCCCAATTTCTCGCAAATGCCTAAAGTAATCTCTCAAAGAAGTGGCCCCAAGGAAAATGAAGACAATGCTTGCAGAAAGTAGGAAACCATGGAGGCAATCAGTCAGAATAACTGCTGTCGATAAATGGCTTAAGAATAACCTCTGGGCTTCACCTAAACTCCTCACAAAAGCTAATCGCCATATCCAGAATGTTATGAAAGGTATTATTAAGAGCCACACAGATAGCACAAAACTCAGGCGCAAAAAGAATTGAAGAACATGGCAAGCTTTCATTGCCATGCCAACCACAAACTCTTGAAAAGGTAACCTAGCTGGGGCATTCTCAGCATAAACTGGAGAGAAGGAGAACGGATGCTTGCAGACCTGCAGCACACAAGAAGCACATTTAGAAAGAGAAAAAAAAAAGACCCCAACAAAAAAGAAGAAAAACATCAAGTACATAAAAACGAGGCAGCAGTACATTGGGGAGGGGTTATCTAACTTTTGACATATTTGGTGTAGGTGCAAAGAAAAACCTGCTATTGAACATCGCATAGCATATGCATAACTTTTAAAACAAACCTACTGTATGCTTAAGTCTAATACACGTGTTTTCAATTAGCTCTGCAAGGCCAATGAGTGTTTTTTTTCCTTCTCTTTGTTTATGCTAGCAAGTTCAAAATTGTTTTAGTAGTTATAGGGTTGGCTTGGTTGTGAAGGGAGAAATGGGTTCAAATCCCCCACTAACAAAAGTCTAACAACTAACAACTAACATTTGCTGATAAAAAAAGAAAAAGGAAATTGTTTATCTTCCTAACAATATTGAGCTGCTTCAGAAAATTGCTGTGCCTCAGCAACTCACTCTTTAGTTTTCAAATAGAAAGATTACACATATATATGGGCATAACAAATTTCCATCCTTAGCCGTTCAATAATTTAACACGAAGAGGGAACGCAACCATTTGATAGCACCTACTTTTCTTTTCACTTTCCATCATTCTCCGCAACAAAATTAGGAAATTTCTGAAACTTTTTTATTTTCATCACTAGACAACTTATCCTATCACACGGTATGGTAAAAGAAATATTATCACCTCCATCTACACAAGATTTAGATCAGAAATCCAACAAAAACTCAAAAACACGTTAATTTACGTCGAACACCGTCGAAAAGATGGGGGGGGGGGGGGGGGGGAAGAGAAGGCATAACCTCGCATTGGCGCGCGTTGCTGTGATTAAGCCACTGAAGGAGACAATCCTGATGCACGAATTTGATGCTACCGCTGCATGCGCACGGATACCGAAGCGGATTCTCGGCTTCGCCAGGGTTCCGGCAAATTCGGCACACGTCCTCTTCATCCTCATCCTCGTCGTCATACTTCGCCGGCGCCGGAGATGTCGCAGTCTCCGACGCGGTGGATTCGATCTCTTTTCCCTTCGCGCCTCGCGGCGATGAGGTGGAGGAGGAGGATGAGGAGGAAGGGGAAGACGACGAGGACGACGGAGAATTCGCGAGAGTCTCGGAGGCGGCGAAGGGGCTTCCGTCGAGGGAAGGCGGTGGCTCGTGAGCGAACTCCATGGCGGTTTGGACCGAACCGGCCGGGGAGCAAGTCGATGGTGAGTCAGGCCGGGTCAGGGCGGGTCAGGGAGCGAGTCGATGGGGGGCGAATAAAGGGAGAGAGAAATCAAAAAAGTGCGAAGAGATGAGAGAAAATTGAAGAGAGTTGTCGGAAATTTTGGCGTGGGGATTTAGGGTTTTCCCGAGAATGCCCTCGTTCGGTGGTATATATATATATATACGCAAATGTGTTGGTGTTCGGTGACGTATATGGTCATGTGGGTTTTGGGGTCACGTGGCACCGTGTCATTTGTGCGTCGCTGATTATGGCCATGTTCTACGTGGAAAAACTAAAAACCCATATATCCTATTAAATTAAATTTTGTTAATTAATGTCATTAAAATTATGTTTTGACTTTAAGTTGATTTTTCTTAGGATAAAGATGAATGTTGAATAAATCATAACTAATTATATATATTTTTAAATGAATACCAATAAAAAATTGTCTATTTGATAAAAAATAAAAATATTTTAAAAAGTATGATTTTAATTTCTGATATATTTTACTTGTAACATAATTACATTCAAAAAATAAATTCAGATTCGAAAACTAAATCGGCTCAGGGCACAAGCTACGGCATCATAAACTGCTCCTGTAATAGTATCGTACATAATCGGCGGTGTATTTAGCCATTTACGCACAAGCTACGTACATAAGTTCACGCGTCAGGTACAGAAATTGGTTCGAAGTTCGAGCACTTGCAAATTGATAATATTTATGGCTTTACTTTAATGGTTTTGTCTTTTTAAATTTAAATTAGACTTAAATATCTTTTTGGGTACATAAGTTCTTGGGAACTATTATTTTCACTGTCAACCCTTATTATTGGCACTAGCAACCCTAGCTTGCACTATGTAATGAAATTATATTTTTGTTGTTTTATTTTTTACTCCAAATAATTATGAAAATACGATTTTGTTATACATTTTTACAATAAAACCGTGTTTTCATTATATTGTTTTTTCATTTTATTTACTTAATAAAAATACATTTTCGTTGTATTTTCATTCAAGGGATAATTTTGGAATATAATTAAAAGGCATCTATCCATTAGCAATTATAATAATGTCAATAGCAATAACCCATCTTTTATAGGAACCATATTTGGGCCTTGATGAACCAGCCACACAAACTTTGGGACCAAATCCAAAATATGGTTCCCTTGTGGGTGGTCTATTATGTAAGGAGTGAAAAAAAACTATAAAAATATAATTTTATTGCATATTGTATAACATAATTATGTTTCCATTGTTTACTAAAGTGTTGAAAAAAATAAACAATGAAAACACATTGTTCAACTAAATGATATTTCCTTTGTTTAATTTTTTTTACCATACTTAGTAAAAGAAGTATGCTTCTATTGAGAAAGATTGACAACAAATAGTAGATTTTGTTGGACAAGCAACACAACCAACAATAGTATCACCATAACCATCATCAAACACTAGATCACCACCTTTCATCACGTCAGTGTTCTTACCAATCACCTAGGCCATCGTTGCGTCATGTGCCGCCATCACCATCCTAGCGTCACGCCACTATCACCACCATACCAACAACGTTATTGCATTGCTAGTATGGATTTTTCCCTCTAGAGGTAAGAAAATCATGATCGGGCTAGCGAACCCAAAGTTGTCTCTCTCTCACTTTTGTAGCGACCCAAATAGCACCCAACACCAATAGATCTACTCATGCGACATCTTTATGTCCTTGATGTTGTTGTGTCTCCACCAACACCATCATGCCACCGTGTGCCTGCCATTCCACCGTGACCACAATCATACCACCAACATCAACATGCTTCACCACCACTAACCTATAATACTTAGATCTGACCAGATTCGTCTCAATCTCACCATCAACCCAAACAACTGAAACAACCACAATCCAAACACCATCACCGTAGCATTGATCCTACGCTAAGGTTCATAACATATATTTGACATAAATAAATGAATATAATCTGAGTAGAAGGTTTATGATCACAATAATGTGGAAAAAAAGGGAATCAAAGCTACTTGTAATAGATTCTAGTTATTTTTAGTTATTAATTAATGGTAATGCATTATATTGCATTTTTCTCATATGTATTATATGTTATAGTAAAATTATTAGTTATATATTTTAAGTTTTTGTATTAGATTGTATTGTATATCAAGAAAGAAATGAAAATTGTAGTTGGAGTGATGTTTTTTTAATAAACTTTTTATATATGTTGTAGTTTCAGAAAGTTCACTTTCTTAATATCCAACTCTTATGAAAAGTATATCAAATTTTTATATCAACTAATTTTATATCCTCAAGCAAAATTGATTAAAATGAAAAAAAAAAAAAAACTGATTAAAAAATCTTTTTTGTTCTATTGTGTCCATTTTAGCCAAGCTTATACCTAATAGTCTAATACATCATATAGCTACGTTGGTGAACTACCTTTTAATCTCATTCGCAGCTACATTTCTGAATGTCTTGCGCATCTATGAGAATGCATCAGCATCTAGACCATCAAACCATGCTGCTCCACCACAGGTGGTAACGTTTGGGAAACACCCATTTCCTATATACCATAATTTCCTTTAATTTTCCCCTTGGTATAAAGAAAATGATAGACAAAAACCCTTTTTGTGATAAAGTATGCATTTCATGATTTTCAAAGTCAAAAGTATCATTGCTTATGGTCTTCACTTTTATTAAAGCTGATTTATTGGAAGGTAATGTGGGCCAATCTTCCAAAGTAACTTGACGTTGGAAAAAAAAAATCAACGGTAAAATGTTTAAGTATGACTTAATGACCAGTAAAACAATAATTCAAAGCGTTTAATTAACAATTCTACCATAAGTTTATAGATTCACAACTGAGAAACAAGAAATGGTTGCTTCCATTGTCAACTCAAATAACGTCTGATTGGGAATAATGGCTTGTTCTTCCCCTTTTTCTTATTTTTTATTTCTCCTTATTGTTGAAGCAAGTGAATGTGCCACCGTTGTCCATGGGCCTCACTCATAAACTAAAGGAAAAGAAAAAAGCTTTCATAAAAATCATCAATATTATTCTTTTAGATCTTTCATGATTAAAGGTTTGATTTTGATAGGCTGTTTCGATTTAATTTTAGAAAGTATTCTCATGGAAGTCATAGACATGGTATTCTGAAGCATGTGTCAGCTGTGGATATTTTAACATGTGCAGGTAAGTTAATTTATGACAAAACGGGGTTTTCTTTTGTTCAAACAATAAGAAAGGAAACCCTTGAGTCTGGGAAGATGGATTGTTTGAGGGAAAAAAGGATTTTTTGGATTAAAAAACTGTAGTATTTATATAATGAACAAAAAAATTATAACATTTTTATCATAATCTAATATTTTATTTCTTTCATTTTAAAACAAAATTAAATAAAAACATAATTTAAAATATAAATATAGATATTCATCCTGTTTGCTATTAAAGCTTTCCTTCCCCAACTAAACTAATTTTGACACTCTGTATCCTGTAGCAACCAACCAAAGACAAACACACCAGACATCATCATTTATAGAGGGTATAATATGATGCTATTATAAATTCACAATTCTTCTGACCCCGCATTTCTTGGAGGCTGTTTCCATAGTATTCTCCATTGTGACACTTTTCATTTGACTCTTTGAAATTTCAATTATATGCACAACTGTTCCTTGTATAAATTTAATGAAGTATGATAACGCATTCTAATATATTTTTCAATACACTTTATAATGGATTATGGAAAGGTAAGACTGCTTCTGTGCATAGTGTGAAATCTCCTAACAATAGAATATATAGTTTTTTTCTTACACTATAATGCATTAGTGGGTGTATTATTATACTTCAGTATAAACAATAATATTTTTTTTTGTGTTTATCTATCTCTTTTACATCATTTATTACATGTCATAATGATAAAGAAAGATCTACACACAAAAAAATTATATTACTAATCTAAAATAGATAGTTCATATAACATATATACTTATAATTAGTATCATACATCAAATGTGTCGTTAGTTTAGATTAAAAATATATACACTAATAACATATTTGATGTATATTTGCTTAACATTTATATTGACGTTGACAATCCTAAAGCCTAAACATTTGCTTACTATTGTTACCGTATGATATTTTTTGTGTGCGTGGTGTGTCATTCATTGTTAATGTAAATTTTTGAAGTATCATCTAAAAAGTAAAATTGTGCAGAAAACGAAAAGTTACACTGTACAATTTGCAATTATTGTCGTGTACACAGATAAATATAAATAAATTGGTTATTTGTGGTATGGTACAAGAATATCTTGGACATGTGATATCTAGGCATCTAGCTATATATTAGTTTCATTATTTCATCCGAACCTCGACAACATTTCACAGATAGCTACAACATTCAATGTGTTGCGGGAGTGTTCTCTTTTTAGTCTTTTCTCCTCACCTATACTAATGCCGTGTCTTTTATGACCCTCCTCTACCACTTATGGTCAATTTTATGACTTCTTTTCGTTACAGTTACTTCTCTTTCACTCCATCATACATTAAGTGAATGTGATTATATCACCTAACAGATAGATTAACTGACGTAAAATTATTTAAGTTTAATTAAAGATGTCAAATTTAACTCTTGATTATACAGTTAGAGTTATATAAAATATTTTAAAGAAATTTTTTATCATTCATAATAATTTTATTGGATTCGAGTATGATTGTCTAGATAATACAGTTGGTCTATATCCAAAAAATAAGTGAACGTGAATGTGGGTCTTCCTTTATTTTTCATTTTTAACCTTTTGGTAACATCATATCATACGTGAAACTTTTTAATAGGATAAAACTAACTAATAATATATACACCTTCAGACAAGGATTCGTAGCTGTCGGTGGAGAGGGTGAGCATCCTATGACATATACCCGTTGGGAATTTTTCTTGACAACTTATTATGTGCCTATTATTTTACTTTCACCTTCAAGTTCCATTGGTGGCTAGTTGAAGTTTCAAGGCCAGTAGTAACCTTCCAATGCTTTTTTAAGTCTTGTTTGAGCTACATTCTGTCAGGTATGAGCTGTTGTTGCAATTTTCACTCGCAACTCCTCTTATTAGTGTACTTGTTTTTCTAGCTTTGTTCTTTACTTCCATTTCATTTGTTGTCACTATCTTGATAATTTTCAGTGGTTCTCGATGGTTCATTGAGTATCTGATAGTGAAGGATGCAGGGGATATAGAAAGATAGTCTTAGTGTAGTGTTTTTCCATGTTTGTGGATTTTTTTGTTCCATGTTTGTGTTGCAGTATTTACATTTTCATGATTTTTCTTATCCATGTTTGATAGTTCAGCATTGTTAGCTAAGTTTGAATTTTAACCAAAAAGCTAGTTTCCATAAAGGATGAGCTAGCAAAATGCTTCAGTAAAACTATTAATAGTGGGGTGGCTTACCTTCAAATTATAAATGGGTGGAATGGACCCTAAAATGCGTCATTATGTTACCGAATCCATATTTCTTTAAATATTAATTAGGTTTAGTCTTTTGTTTTTTTTATGTTGCACTGAAATTCTTTAGGACCAAATAGAGAAATAATGTAGGGGGAAAAATTCTTCTTATTGTTATCGTGCAATAGCAGCACGTTTTCTAAATTTCTCTCTTGGTTCTTGAATAGTACCTGAAATCATGAACCACAAGCCATGGCTTTGGAGGAAAAAATCTATGGAGAAAACAATCCTTGCAGTTGACAAAGTTGTCAGTCCTTCTAAAACCATTGAAGAAGAGGTACTCAAAAACTTTACCTTAATCATTTTTATGTTGCTGTTTGTTTCCTCATTTGGTTATCTATCCTCTTGTTTTGCAAAATTTTGATATATAAAAATCTAGTAAATACTAGAGAGCTGAATTCATAGAAGAAATGCTCGATCTGATTATAATACTGACAATACTATAATTTTTTTCAGGCGCATAAACTTTCAACAAATAAAGAAACTGGATTGGAAAGATCATCAAAAAGTCTAAATGAGAAGTTGGCAACAGTCCTCCTTGATTCTCATTCTGGAAATGACCCTTTAGCAAAACAAGGCCAAAAGCCCCAACAGGAAATTAGAGGTAACTTACTGTTACATTTCCTTTCAACTTTTCCCACTATTATGGTGCTTCTTTGATGATTCCTTTCTGAAAAATGCTAGTAACAACTCTCTAACACATGCTTTTTAAACACACTCCTTACTATTTGTTGATATTCACTGGAAATCACAAAATTTTGAAGGTCTCACTTTTTATTTAATAAGTTTCACTCATGATTTGTAGATCCTAATAAATTTTAGCCAATAATACAGAGTGCGTTAGAAGGAGTGCAGTAGAGAGTGTGTTGCTATCACTCCTATTTTCTCTTTCAATACATGTTTTCTGCTCAAACATACAATTCGGTTTTGATCTTACTAAATTTCTGATAAAAATCTAGGCAATGACAAGACAAAACAGGAAGTAGAATCTATTGAAGACTTAGAAGAAGAAGAATCTGCTGAGACTGTTACTCCTGCAGATGCAACATTGGAGGAACCTTTGCAGCCACCAAGCAGTGTTCAAGACGAACAAGAGCAAAAGTTGAGGGGTGCCACTGCAAAGATATCAATAGAGCATGAAAAGATTCTGAGAGATTTGAAAGAGAAGTTGAGGGAAACAAGTAAAAGGCTAGATGACTTAACTTCTGAGAATACACATCTTGCTAATGCATTGCTAACCAAAGAGAAGTCAATTGGGGACCTGGTTAAATGTAAACAAGAAGCAGATGCCAAGTTTACTACATTGATGGCTAGATTAGACACCACAGAAAAGGAAAATTCTTTCCTAAGATACGAGTTTCACGTGCTGGAGAAGGAACTTGAGATCCGGAAGGAGGAGATGGACTATAGCCGTCAGTATGCAGATGTCTCACATAAACAGTACCTTGAGAGTTCTCATAAAGCCTCAAAGTTAGAGGCCGAGTGTCAGAGACTACGTCTTTTGCTGCAGAAAAGATCACCAGGTTCTGCTGGTTTGGGGAATATGAAGAATGAAGTTGGAATGGCGAGAATAAGAAAGTCAAATCCTTCCAGGGAATTGATCTACAAAAACAATGATGTCGGAAACTCTAGCAATGTGTCCGAGAAAAGTTTCGGTCTAATGATCAAACGCTTGCAAGATCTGGATGAGGAGAACAAGGCTCTCAAAAGAATTTTAACCACAAAAAACTCTGAACTAGAATGTTCAAGACTTATGTACGGTGAAACAGCTTCCAGATTATCACTGGCTGAGATTCTGCTTAGAAAGATTTCTGAAAATCAAAAGTCCATGGAGCTGGCTAGGTGTTGTCCCACATCAAATGAACTTCCTTTGATGTCAAATTATGACATTAATAGTGATGATGAGGCTATCTCTTCTGGATCCTGGGCTAATGCTCTTATGTCAGAACTCGAACATTTAAGAACTTCAGAGGCTAAACTTCATAAAGGCAGCAGAGTCACTGAAGTTTCAGACATTAGTTTCATGGATGATTTTGTCGAGATGGAAAAACGAGCTATAGTTTCTATTGATACGCCTAAAAGGGGATACTTCTCTGATGTAAGTTCTAGGGAGCTAGTGCCGGTTGAACAAGATCATCTTGGCATTAGTGAGAGGAAACAGGAGATCCAATTCAAACATACAACAAACGAAAAGTCATTTGACTGGCTTCAGATTGTTTTGAATGCAATCTCGGAGGAGAAACGCATATCGAAACGAAGTCTTCATGAACTGTTTGATGACATAAAAATTGCTTTGGATTGCGTAAATCATCCAACTGCTTGTAAATCTGATATCGAAGCAGAAAGCAAGCAACACTTCAATTCTAATTTGAGAAAGTCAGTCCACAGAATTGTCAACCTCATTGAAGGAATTGCTCCAAAGTCATTTAGGTGCAACAATTGTCCAGATTGTTTGGAGGGGATTAAGCATTCGGACATATCGCAATCACCAACATCCAAAGACTATCTTGTTCATGTTTTCCAATGGAAGGTTTCAGACTTAAATCCTCTCCTGCACCAACTTGTTCACACCTGCAAAGATCTGTTAACAGGGGGAGCTGATTTTGAAAATTTTATTGAGGAAGTGGCATTTGCTTTGGACTGGAGCATTAATAACTGTGCCACCTCCACAAATGCTGCCATTGCAAGGGATAAGATCAAGAAGCATTTCAGCAGTCATTTATCACAAAATCAAAATAAAACAGATGTTGAAGATAAACAGTCTTCTCGCTCGCCCTCATTTGCATATCCTGACGAACAGTGTGAGCTCTTTGACACACAGAATGATCAATGTGATCTCCTTGAAGAGATTAGAAAACTAAAATATGATTTGAGGAGCACAAAAACTGCGAAGAAAGACTTGGAAGAAAAGCTGCTGTCAGTAACTGGTGAGAGTCAGAACTTGACAAAACAATGTCAAGAAGCCAAAAAAAACATCAAAGGTTTAGAATCAGAAATAGAGGCACTGAAAGAATCCAAAGCAACACTAGAAGATCAGATTGAGAAACAGAAGATTATAAATGAAGATCTTGATACACAGCTTACAATAGCTCAGGCCAAATTAAATGACATCTTTCAAAAGTTTTCGTCCTTAGAAGTTGAATTAGAGGATAAAAAAAACTCCTGTGAAGATTTAGAAGCAACATGTCTAGAACTTCAACTCCAGCTGGAAAGGTAATGATTTGTATTCCCTTCCTTTTATGGTTTCTACTTTCTATTCTTACTGCAATTTTCTGTTGCCATGCGCAATGAATCTGATTTCGAGAACATGAAAAAAAATCTTTACAGCATTGCAAAGAAGGAATCTCCAACATATGGTAAATACGAAGTAGAAAAGATATATCAAACTGTAAGTAGTTCAACATCCTATTTAATTCGAAATATATGTTTATAACACATCTTAAAACTATTATTGTTGACTTTGGTAATTCTTCTGTATGTTGCAAGGTTTTATATATATATATATATATATATATATATATATATATATACACACCCACACACACACACGTGTGTGTGCGCGCGCGCGTGTGTGTGTGCATTACCATTAATCAATTGTACTTCTATTTTCTTTTGATTTAAACATTAATGAATCTTAACTAAACAAAAAATTATATATAATGTTCAGGGCTGGGAGATCACAACAGCTTCATCAAAGTTGGCAGAGTGCCAAGAAACCATCCTAAACCTTGGGAAACAACTCAAGGCACTTGCTTCATCTAATGAAGTAGCAATTTTTGACAAGGTTGTCTCCACAACTAATACGATAGCCAATCCAACTCAGAAGAAGAACTTGATCAAACGATCCTCTCTACGCAATCAAATGCAAGTCGATGATGAAGCTAAAGGAGGGATGCATAAGTCTGTCCAAACTGAAGAAACTAAAAGCGATAAAGATGCGCAGAGGCCACCCATTCTTCAATCTGAAACTGAAAACCCTCTGCCAAGTCCCAAAAGTCTCACTTCAGAGCAACATGATAGAAGCAAAACCACAGGCTCTTTGGCAATTGTGCCAGGTAAGAAGCAAGTAGGCTTTGGTTTTCTGAGGAAGCTGCTGTCGAGACAAAAGAAAGGAAGGGGTAAGGGAACTAAGTTGTTAGCCAAAGCATGAATAAGAATGATCTTGCAGAGAATGCGAAGACATGCTTCTGGTGTAACATGCTTTTGTCTTTTATTAGATTAGATTCTGGTGTAACATGTTTTTATCTTTTATTGGAGATAATTGAGGTTGGAGTTGAGACACAGTGAAAGAGAGGTTTGGTGCTGTAAATATAGCTGGTGTAGATAAGTTCATTGCTTCATTGGCATTTGAGATTAAGCTGTGCTGATTTATGTTACGGTTGTTGTTTGCATTTGTTTTAAGAAGCTATTGTTTTTATTTTTCAAAAAACACTGAAATAGCTATTATAACTTTTTAAAACACAGCTTATAATTAAAAAAATGAGGAAAAAACCCACAATCAAACATATGATATGACAAACGAACAAATCATTACATAATGATTAGACATTGGTTAACTAGAGTTAATTTTAAAGAATTTATATGAGAGTTTCTCTAAATTAGTTAATTATTAGCTAAAGAAGAATTAATTTTAACTTATGAAAATGTTCATTTTATTTTTTTCTTATTTTCTTCTCTTATAAGTGATTTTAAATAAACTTATCCAAATATGCTCATGAGAAAATGAAAAAGCCTTTAACATCTCAAATAATAACATAGTGATTTATTTATTCTCGATTATTTTCTCAAATTCATTCAAGGCTTTACTCATTCTGAAATAATATAGTTAATAAAAAAATAATGAATTAAAATTTAGTAAAAGAATGAAAAACTTGTAGAACTTCAAGTCTAATTTATCTAAAAATGTCATTTTGAGTTTTTTTATCTAAAAATGTCTACCTTATAATTGCACCCATAAAATTGACAAAATATGCTTGCCAGGTATGTCTGGAGGTTACAAGAACTTCAACTTTCATAGAAGCATGATGCCAGATGCTTAGGGTTGATTCACCAAAAAAAATATGCTTAGGGTTGGATACGTTTTGATAGTTCCTTTCAAATTTGAATTCTTTAGTCACGCCTGCTAAGTAAAAAGGACCTCCAGTGGGTAAATGAGTAGTGAGAATATTTTTCCATTCTATCACTTTGGAAGAAGAAAAAAATTTAAGACTATGTATGTGGCCAGAGCAAGTTGCGGAAGTTATGTTTATAACCATTAGCACCTAGTTAGGGCATCTCCAATGTTATGTTACAACCACTAGCACCTAGTTAGCCCATCTCCAACGATACTGATATAGACAATCTAATTTATGTCACATTAAAATCTTAAAAAACTCAAATAATTTTTCTTCACTGGATTTTCTAGTTAACAAGTTGATTAACGCATAAATATTATATTTCTCTTAATATTAAGTTAGGTTAACTCATAAGCAACTCCAATTTCAGGAGACTCAGAATCACATTAACACACCAAAACAATCTTTTTATGTTACGCAGTTTCCTCCAATGCTCTTACAAGACTAATTTATAACCTTAAGCACAATTACTCCGTCCATTCCTTAATATAATTATGAATAAACTGAATTCATAATCCAAATTATATTAAAATATGGTTTTCTCATTATTTTGAAATTAATTAATACCTTATTACACTACTTTATTTTAAAGTATAACATTAAATTTAAAATATACACAAATTTTTACTATTGAATTACTTATAAACAAATGGTTGAATTGTCAGAAATCTCATGTGAACATCAACATAACATAATACTCTACTATAGTATAACTGTTTGATAAAAATTTTAAAAGCTACATCTACTCAAGCACCCTGTTTCATTAAGCCTGAGATAAAAGACCAATAAACCATCCATCCATTTGTGTGATTAATGGAGTTGGCATCATCTAACTAATTCGATAATCACCTTCAACCTTTAGAAGACAATGATCACAGAAAAACCTATAAAACCCCAACCAAAACTAATATTAATCTGAGTCAAATAAGCACTCTTTTAAATTCAACCTACTAAAAGATCCAAATTGCCAAGCCAGTGCCAAAACAAAAGAACAGGTGATGCAAAACTTATTACATAAATCAAAATTATAATCCATAGCCCTACGCCCCTAGAATGCCTTGGCACATCCAATATATAAAGTGTGTTAGTTCGGTCTAACACTTATAAGAATTCCCAATTCCACAAGCACTAAATCGCGCTTAATTCCAACATTCCCAGAGCAATTCCAGCATGCACAAGCAAAAAGCCCTAACATTTCAAACTAGAATTTATAATAATAATAACTCCATACCTTCATTGTACCTAAACAAAAAAAGTTGAATCAAAACAACATCAAATCCAACAATTATAAAAAAAGCGACCAAAATTATAAAGCTACCAAAAAGCACCAGCAACAAAAGTTTTCATTTTTTTCCACAGCATAAAACATGAACCGAAACCAAAAGCCAAAAACACCACCACCATTCTTCTTCAACGGTAAGATTTCTGGAACCTCGCACGTGCGCCACGCCCACCGAACTTCTTGGGCTCGCAGCGCCTGGGATCCGCAACGAGCAAGGTGCGATCATACCTCACGAGAATGTCCTTGATCTCCTTCTTACTCTGTTCGTCGACATACTTCTGGTAGAACGCGACGAGCGCCTTGGCGATGCTCTGGCGGATGGCGTAGATCTGGGAGGTGTGGCCGCCGCCCTTGACGCGGATGCGCATGTCGACGCCGGCGAAGCGGCTCTTTCCCAACAGGAGGATAGGCTCGAAGGCCTTGAAGCGGAGGATCTCCGGCTCCACGAGCTCGATGGGGCAGCCGTTGATCTTGATGAGACCACGCCCGCGCTTGCAGTAGGTCACGGCCACGGCGGTTTTCTTGCGACCGAAGCACTGCACCTGCTCCAGCGCTGCTTGCCCGTGCTGCGGCTGCGACTGCGGCTGAGGCTGCGCCATTGTTGGTTCGTTGTGTTGTGTTGTGTTGCTCTGGGAATTGGAAAACCCTAATTTTGTGCGGTGAGGGAAGTGAGGTTGGGGGAAGGAGGGAGCTTATATATGTATTAGGGTTTTTGGAGGGTTGTAGAATGGACCTTCTGTTGTAGTGTAATGTGACATGGGCCTGTCCTAAGATATCACAAAAACGAGGTATTTATTTTCCGCACTCCCACTTTTGCATCCTGTACCTCTCAATTGCATTTACGGAAATAAAATAGCTCAAAAACGAATACGTGATAGTTGTTACGTTTGGGCTTAAATTTTGTCTCCGATCTCTTCTTTTGAGGATTTGATATTGGTATTCTCCAATTTATGATTTAAACCTCCCAATTTGCTGATAATATTTTACTAAAATACACTTTTTGTCATTTATGTTTTATTGTCTTTTTATCTTTTAAAAAGTTTAATTTAGTTTTTAAAATAGATCAAAATTGTTCCTTTGAAATAGTGATCATTTATTTATTTATTTATTTTGGGACACGAGTTTAAATCCATTTTTTATTAGATTTGAGACATGAAACATGTTCCATTAAATTCATGTATATGAAAAATGTAGAACATGATTTGAACCATAAAGGGTCATAACCATGGTGAAATTTGTGTGAAAACTAATCTTACAAGCAAACAAAAAATTAAAATATCTAGTATCATATTCTTTTTAATTGCTTGTGAGAGTCATTTTTTATGAAATTTTTATGGTATTTATGACTTTTTTGGTTTGAGTATCAGTTAAATTTCATAATTTTCATGTAAATAAATTTAAGATAACAAGTTTCACATCTTAAATTAGTAAAAAAAAGATTTAAAATCATGTTTCATAACAAAACAAAAAAATCATTTGTTTTAGAATGTTCATTTTGACTCACTTTAAAAATATTAAGAACTAAATTAAAATTTCCAAAAGATAAAAAGTTAAACTAAATATAATAAAAACATAAAGTACTAGAGTATTTTAGTTGTATTTTTTTTAACAAAAATGTCTCCGAATGAAACGTATTTTTGTTTATTAGATTCAGATAATAAAAACATGTTTTTGTTGAATATATGGGTGAAATATACAATGGAACGAAAATTTCATTGTGTATTTGGTTTTGAAACATGACAAAAAAACGTTTTCACTGTGAAAGAGGGTGGGAAATGACACTACCTCCTTTTCTTTTCAACTGTCATATTTTTGAAATATTTGTTTATATTTATCTATATTTTTAGTTCAAGATAATATTAATTACTTTTTATTAATTATATTTTTAATTTTTTGGCTAATTTTTAATTAATTTATATTGTGAAGTAGAAATGACAAAGGATAAAATAGGAAAATCCATAATTTTTTAATTAGGATAAAAAAATATTGCATTTCTTGATTATGAAGGCAATAATACACAATAAAAATAAAAAGAACTTTTCGTTGTGTAATAAACCTAAATACATAACCAAATAAGTTTCTATTTGTAATAAATTCAAATACATAACGGGAACTTATTTTATTGCGTGACAAACTCAAATATATAACGGAAACAAGTTTCTATTTTATAAAAAATCTACCATGAAGAAACAATCTAGAAAATGTTTACTACTTCAATTTCTTAGCATTGATATAGTGATATATAGGGGTGTTCGTGGGTCGGTTCGGATCGGTTTTGACCAAATTTAGGACCCAACCCAATCAAATTTGATCGGTTCGGTTCGGTTTTCAGAAGAAAAAAAAATTGAAACCCAATCCAACTCAACCCAACTCGTTCATGAACAGTTCGGTTCGGATCACCGGATTACCCATTTAATTTTTTTTAGAACTACTATTTTATCACGATTCTTTTAAATATCTTATACCATTAACACAATATTATCAAATGTATGAAAATAGTAAAATTGATTCATTTAATACCATCAACATAATATTATAAAATAGACTTATAATATAAATTAAAATAAAAGATTTGTGAACAATATTTACTATAATAGTCTACTCTTACACAACAATTATTCCAATTGGTATCTTTTGATGTAGTCTAAATTCACCAAAAATTTCCCAATCAGACTGGTATCCTAGTTTCCCAGCCAGAAGTTGCATGTCTCAATTCATCAAGAACAGAGACAAAACTGGTATCCTAGTTCTCAGCTGTGACCTTTTTCAAAGTCAAGAAAAAAAATACAATAAAATAGTTACATTTACGCTTATATTCCTTAAGCAAATAGGTACCTTTAAATCCTAATTGAGAGTTGAAGAATCAAACGTGTCAAGCGCTTCTATATGATCTCACAATAATTCTCTCAATGATGCAAACATAAACTCTCTAATACTCTAATATTATTTGGAATGGAATGCATACATGAACACCAAATTTCTATTTATACTAATTTAAAGATATGATTTTAACCAATTTTTGAATGCAATCCTAAATATATTCTATCATATTATCCAATGCAATCTTAAAGATATTTTATTATATTATGCAATGCAATCTTAAAAATATTTTATCCTATTTTTTAATGCAATATAAAAAATATCCTATCTTATTTTTGAATGCAATCTTAAACATTTACAATATCTTACCTTTTTTATTGTCAAATTATTTTTTTAATTTTTAATATATATATATATAAATAATAAAATTTATATTATTATTACGGTTTCACAGATCGGGTCATCGGATCAACGGATCTGTAAATCTAAACCCGTGACCCAACCCATACATGAACGGTTTTGATCGGTTCGGTTTGGTTTTGACCCAAATATATAAATGACCCAACCCAAACTGTTCAGATCGGTTCGGATTGATTCGGATTCACGGATGACTCGTACCCCTGAACACCCCTAGTCATATAGAAAGTGGATGCTTTTTTTAAATTCTACTTTCTAGATTAGATTTGTTTCAACTAACTTAGGAAGTCATTTTCTAACTTGTTTTTTTGTCATAACTAATCTATTATGTTGATATACTTCCAAAAAAATAAGTTATAGATCCAACTTTGTAAATTGAGAATACTTTCACTCCAATGCCACCTCGTTCCTATCTTCTTTTGACTTGCAAAAGTGACAATATTGGATATAGGGATTACTTAAATTCTTGTGATTAATTTTTGGTAACAATAGTTAGATAAAATGATTTAATTAAAAATAAATATAATTTTAATTACTTAATTGAAAAGAAAAATAATTCATGAGCCTAATTAAAAATTGTCGAATAATTCAGGAACTTACTAATACCATAAATATATCCATAAAGAGCTATCTATAATAATTGATATATTTAATTTAAACATATTTTTATATTATAAAATGCATTTTTCTCATATTGAAACAAACTCAAGCAGCACACAAGTATCATGTCTATTTTGTCCATATGATTAATATAGTTAATTAAAGTAAATTAAAATAAGTGCAGACGGTGCAGTTGGTGGTATTTGGTAGAGTTGTAGTTATACCAAAAAGCCAAAAAAGTGAGGTAGGAGAATTTGAAAATTAAAATGTGAATAGGTTATAGGTAGGAATGTGCTCAGCAGAAAGTAGGAAAGAAAGAGTGCTAAATGAAAAGGTAAACAAAAATTTTAAAAAAAATCCGGAATTTTTTTCTTGCATTGAGACTTTTTTTTATTTTTGCATAATTCGAGTGTGTCATTTAACCAATTGTTAGAGCTCATTTAAAATTTAACAAAAATTTTAAAAAAAATCTGGAATTTTTTCTTGCATTGAGACTTTTTTTTGTTCTTGCATACTTCGAGTGTGTCATTTAACCAATTGTTAAAGCTCATTTAAAATTTAACAACTTATAGTGAATCATATATATATATATATATATATATATATATATATAAGGATAAATAGTTATTTTTATTCTTAAATGTGTAAAATGTTAACAAATTAGTATTAAAAAGATAAAAATTTATATTATAGTCAACAAAAGTGAAAAAAATACAATAAATATATTCATTTATTAACTTTCATCTATTACTGTTAATGAAAGAACTTATGTAACAGATTCATAAACGAATTATTTAATATTCCACATATTTAGAGACGAAAATGACTATTATCCAAAATATATTTTAATTTTCATCTTTTTCCCTTTTTTAATCATTTGAAGCATAATATTACAATAAGAACTTAAAAAAAGAGAAAAAAAATATATGTTAGAACAAACATAATAATAAGCATAATATTGATTAAACAAACATTTTTGTTTGAGTCTCATTTTTGGGTAAAGTATCGTTACAATAGAAATTTCAGAATAATAGACAGATTATGTTTATTATTATGTTTGTTTTAACTTATGTTTGTTTTTCTATTTTTTAAGTACTTATTGTAATGTTATGTTTGTAACAATATAAAAGAAGGAAGATAATGATTAAATTATATTTTGAATAAATAATCATTTTTATCTCTCAATATGTAAAGCGCTAGCAAATTCATCCTTGAATGTGCCACATAGGATCTTTTATTAATAGCAACAGGAAAGTTGCCACATAGACTTTTTTATTAACAATAACGACCAAGGTTAACAAATAAATAAATTTATCGTTCTTTTTTTACTTTTGAAAACTAAAATTTAAATTTTTATTTTTCGAAGACGAATTTATTAACGTTCTACACATTTAACAATGAAAGTGACTATTTACCCAATTACCCTTTATTCTATCCACCCTAAACCCACTACTCACCTCAAACCCAAACAAACTGTAAATGATTAAACGATTAAATTCACCAACTGAGAAAATGCTGTACAGAGGCTCTACTATCCATAGACATAGTCCACTTGGAAAGGTGACTTTTCTATCCAATATTTTTCTTGCATCACAAAGGCTGTGTTGGTTATTGGTTGAACGGATTGTGCCAAGACTTTGCAGTCCCCCAAAATCCCATCAAAATCACTATGTGAGTGACATTCATATTTATTCCACGCTTGAATCAATTGTTGGCAGTCATTCTCCACCACAATTGCTCTAAAGGATAAGCCATCATCAAAACAGTAGTTAAATCCTAAATGTAAAGTCTATGTCATTTTTTTTACTGCAAGTTTATTTCATTTATATCGATGTTCATTATAATTTATACAGATAACTAATGTTTCATTTAAACATATAATTTTTAAATACACAAAATATACACAATACTTGCATTCTTACTAATGGATTTCAAAATGAGAGAAAGTGAAAAAACTTTGGACAATGTAATTTATTTGAAAGTGGAAACACATTCTTCATCCACCCTTCAATTCCCCTCAATTCCATCCTCCTCCCTGTAAAGCACACGTATATATCCTCTTTCTAATAAACCAAGGTTAACACTTAATTGGGCTTCACAATAAACCAAGTTGGTGGAAGTAAATCACATAAGGAAAAAGTCACTTGCATATAATTGTCCACCGTTTTCCACATGAATAATAGAGAAAAGAAAAGTACAAACACAAATATTTTGAAGAAAAAAAAAAATAAAAGGAAAAGTATCGATTGCTTTTAAATGCATTAGCAGGTGCCACTGAATGATGACCAATCATCACTAGGGTGCAGAAGAAGCAACGGTGGTCCACGATTGTGATGATCAGAAAATCAGAATCACTTGATCCGACGGCAAATAGTGATTCCATCACCAACCGGGAGCATGCAAATCTCGATCCTGGGGTCCACAGCGAGTGCCTTGTTGAGCTCGAGCACGAAGTCCCTGTAGTACCTAACGTACTTCCTGAGAGGAGCATCTGGGGGTGCCACCACAGAGCCGTTCCATAGGGTGTTGTCGTACCCGATCACTCCCCCAACTTTGACAAGTTCTATCAACCTCTTGTGGTAGTTGAGGTAGTTGTCCTTGTCCGCGTCCACAAAGATGAAGTCATAGCTCCCATGGTTCTTCTCCTGCATTTCACCACACGCAATCACTACCCAATTACCCTCTTTTTACTCCTCTAAATTGATTCTTTTTTCTTTTTTTTCTTCTTCTTGCAATTGGGACATTGAGTGATGGAAAAACTTGCATTTTTTTACCTTGAATTCAATAAATGTTTTTTTAGTCTTGCTTGACTGATTTTTGAGGATTTGATGCACAATATATGATGATTTTTTTTACCATAAAAAGACAAAAATCATTTAGTAAATTTAAAAGTTTGAAAATATGAATTTGAATGTAAATGATTAAAAAAGAAAGATCTTAAATTTGAGAGATTAAAAATATTTTTCTTTTTCTTTTTCCTTTCCCATTGGACATTGAGAGATGGAAAAACTTACATCTTTAACCATTTCATCAAGAACTGGGAGAGCAGGACCTTCTCTGAATTCAATTTTGTGGTCAACACCAGCTTTTTTAATTACTGGCAAACCCAATTCATAATTCTCCCTGTTAATATCCATGGCCAAGATCTGCACCAAGTACAAGCAACAACGCAAATTTTTACACAATTTTTTGTTTAACACATGATGCCAAAATAGGAAACTCTTTCCCAAAATTGGATGTAATTATTAATTAACAAATACCCACTTGACTATAATTGCATAGAAAATGGTTTTGTAAGAAATTTTGTTTTTTTAGAGAAAAAAAAAAAAAGGTTTATTCTTTGGGGGTGATAAACTCTGCTTTTCATACCTTTCCATCTTCAGGAAGAGCGAGAGCGGTGGCAAGAAGTGAATACCCAGTGTAGACACCAATTTCCATGGTGTTCTTGGCATTGATGAGCTTAAGGAGCATGTTCAAGAATTGCCCTTCGTCTGCAGAGGTTGTCATGATGTTCCTGTTGTTTGTTTTCAACAAAAAAATCAGTAACCATGAGCAGAGAAACCAAACCAAGCATATTAATAGGTGTCAAAATGTCAATTGAAAAATGAAATACTTATAAAAATGAAATACCATGGGTGTTTTGCTGTCAACTCTCTCAGTTCTTTCATGGATTCAGGTTCTCTTGGGTAGACACTGGTCTCCAGAATATACTAAACACAACATAACCATTTTATCAAAAACCCATAAGAAAAAAAAAAGATTTTTGTTTTCAACATAACTATTTTATAAATAAAAAAACCCAAAAGAAAAAATATTTTTTTTTTCTTTTTAACAAAGGAATGCAATTGGGGTGGTACCTGGTAAAGAGCATCACTCTGGAGAAGGCTCTTGTGACCAACCTCTTGGTGCCTTCCAGCTTCAGTTGTTTGGTTTTGGTTTTGTTCTGCCATTGCTATAATAATCCTTTGTGCGTTTTTTTTTCCTTTCCTCTTCTCCTCCCTTTTGAAAGAGTTGATTATTGAAGCTTGATGAAGTGGGGGGCTGTGGGAGGGTGATTAATATAAGGAAGGAAAATGCCGGTTCGAACCGTGTGATGTTTGGTTGAACCGGTGGCGTCCGGTCCGGGGTTGGTGAGATTTTTCTAATAGGAATGCTTGTGCAGTGAGCAGCATGGTTTAGGCATTTAGGCTCCACTTAATAATAGATCCATATGCTCTTGTTTGCTTCATTTGTTGGTAGGGGATTTTCTGCATTTATCAAAATAGGTTATGACATCATTTTAATGAATTATGACATTTTAAATGGAACATAAATGTTTATGATTCCCTGCAGGAGTGCAGGAAATATAGTTAATTATTCGGCCACTTAATTGTACTTTTTTCAATTAATTATTAATTTATTATGACATACTCATTTATTTCAAACAAATGCATTTAAAGAAGTGAACCTTGCTCTTTTTTTTTTTTTTTTAATTTAACTCTAGATAATTCTAAGGATTTATCTTCAACTTGTTAATGCCAAACACTGTCATAACTAGAGCAGTTTTGAAAATTTAATGTTTTTCAATAAACAGTATATTATTCACAAACCAAGTAAGGTTTTTTCTCTAGATCATTGATATTTTATTGGAGAGAGAATTTAAAATAAGTTGGAAACATTTGAACTTAAGAAAAATTATGCTTCATTGGTTGGTATAAGGTTATCGCTACTTGCTAAGTAATAAAGTGTTGGCTTCAAGTTTTTTTTTTTTAATCTTAATTTCTTAGTTGTGTAAATCACAATTCACAAACAAAACAAAGGTCGAAAATGGGGTGTTGGTGATCAACGAGTGGCTGGTTGGAACGGTGGGTCCCACGGGTGTAGTTGAAAATTATACATGGCAATTGAAGTTGGTGTGTGGTTGGTGACGGCCCTGTGCATAAACGTGCAAGAGTGAGTCCTCTTCTAATGTTTCAGATTTCAGTTTACCAAATCCTTGAAATGTAATATAAGAGTAAAATATTGGTGTGTGGTTGAGTTTTGTTTTTCCGCCGTTACTCCGATTGGATGCAACTGCATGCAAGACTTGGTAGTATGGTTTTGCCAAAGGGTAGTTCATCATTAGTTATGTCCTATATCCCCATCTCTTTCTTAAATTTCAATTTAACAGAAGTGAAGTTCAGTTCTAAACTTTGTATTTGTGACATAATCTGTCTAACACCATGAAAAAAATGGAAGGAATAATCATGGGATTCAAATTTTTCCATTGACAAAAACTAACAAACTAACTACTAGTATTTGTTGATAAAAAAAACATAACAAGTGGAATTCCTATTGTATGATATTTTAGAGTACGTTTTTTAAGACTAATATACAATTTTAAAGTACATTTCAATTAGTTTAATTTTAAGAAGTAATTTTTTAATAATATTTATATAAATAAAAATTATTTTTTTAATTTAAACAAGCACTAATGCTTTGTTTGGATCATGAAAGATGTTGAGAAGAAAGAAGTAGAAGAGAAGAGAGTCAAAAATGGGTAAATTTTCAAATTATTTAGATTGAAAGAAGTAAAAAAAAAAAAAGTAGAAGTGAAAGGTAAGTATATAAAGACATATTTATCACCAATAATATTTTTACATAATCCAAAACAAAAAAGATAAATATATCATTTTAATTTTTTACATAATTCAAAACAAAAAGAGAAATATGCCATTTTAAAAAAAATGGGTCCCACAAGCTTTTTTCTTCTTATTTTTGCTACTGATATTGCATTTAATCTAGATGATTGAAATAAAGATGATAAACATAGAAGATTTTTAAAAATAAAATAAAGTAGAGTGCACATAAAGTTTACATAATTTATTCTCTGTTTCATTCGTGGATTGTTCAACCAAACACAACATAAATTATCATTAACCACGTGGATCAACTAATATGGGATTGTTACCTTACCTTAAATATTTTGAGAGAATTTTGTCATTCATAGTAATCTTATCTAGCTCGAATATGATTGTCTCCAATGAAATATATTTATGATCTAGACAAAAAAAAAAAAAAGAAACACCATAAATGTCCACACTTTAGAGAAGTTTTAATTTTATGTCTCACACACACTTTTCTAATCTCACTTCTATCATTTTTCAAACAATACAAAAATTTATTGACTTAGATATGATTTTGGTCCCCCAAAAAATAGGGTTATTTTTATTTTGGTCCTTTAAAAATAATCTTTTGATTTTAGTTCCTATAAAATTTAATACTTTTTTAGTTTCTATTGTTAAGTAGCAACGTTAACTAATGACATAATAGTGATGTTGACAACGAAATGATTTGTCACATTATTAAGGAATTTAACATTATATGTGTGAGATTCTATTTATATTTTGATTTTTGAAGACATTTTTTTTAAGGTTTTAGTTGAGGTAGAGGAAGAATTTGGATGGAGATAGAAGGGAACAATCATGAGGAAGAGGGTAAATCGGGAAAAATAGAAAAAAAAATCCTAGTCTTTAATTTAAAAAGTAGTATATCTAGTGGTACATAATGAGAGATCTTAAATAGTCTCATATTCAAAGTGTATCTTACCATGTTGTAATACATTGATTTTGGGTCTTCTTGGTAATAGCATTACAATTTATAAATGTAATTAGGGACTACTTTACAAAATCCATTACTCTATCCCTCTAAAGAGCAACTTTAATGCAAGATCTTGAGTAAGGATCTTGAGCTCAAGATCTGGTCTTCACTAGATCTCCCAATAAAGGAGGTGGAGAGATCTCCAACATGGAGAATGAGTTCTTGTAGAAGAACCCTTAAGATCTGCACATTGTTCAAAAAAGAATAATTTTTTTTCCTCTTTCTCTCTCCCTAAGATCTCAAAATAAGATCTACCATTAAAGAACAAAATAGGAGGGATCTTGAGAGATCTTCAATCCTACATGGCACTATGGGGTCTACCAAAAAGTGGTCTAAGATCCCAATTTGAGATCTACCACTAAAGATGCTCTAATAGGTTCTACCAATTAAGCAGTTAAACTTGAATGATCTCCCCCATTAAATTATGTTATACAACATAAATGATGGACCCAAAAATTTGAAGTCCATCTTTACTACTAGTTCTTAGCTTGGGTTCTTATGTGCAAGAATCATTCCCATTGTGGAAGGGGAGGGGCATAGAAGAGAAAGGGTAGGCGTAAGGGTGGGGTATTGTAGAGTGTGGGTGGGTGGGGAAAATAGAAAAAGAAAGTAAAGAGGCATATACATGGGTGAATCAATTGGTCAGATCTTTAGGATAACATTAGTGACCAAGGCATAGTAAATCATATCAAAGAGGAAAATTTCGGTTACAATTCCATTACCATTAATGGGTGGATCCGTAATTTTTTATGGGCACAGGAATCCATGTAAGTAAGTTTTATTTTTCCTATTGTTGCATTTTCTACAAGTGCTTGTCAAATAACTGATTAATTGTTTATCAAATAGTTTATTGGTGTAGATGTAATTTGGAACGTTTCCTACAATTTTCATTATTTTCACATCAAAATATTTAATCGTTTACTAGTGCAGTATTTTTTTTTGTTGTAATTTTTTCAAATTTAAATACTGTAAAATGTGATCATGTGCAATGCTATAAATTGTGTTATTGGTGATCTTATTGTGCACAACATTTATTATTCTCATTCTTAATTTCTCAATCTCAATTTTTCTAATTTCAATCTTGATCACATGGATCTGAATCAATTTAATTGACACCATGTTTGATAGACATATTCGTGAAAGAAAAATTTATTAATAACTTGATGAAGTATAATGGATAACTATTTAGACATGAGAATAACAAATTATTTTTTATACTTATATAATGTTATTCATTTTTCATCAATTTAACTTTTAATGATATATAAAATAAATTTATTTTTTAATATTTTATCATTTATGTATTTATTGTTTCATAATTAAAATTTATATAAATAATTATTTTAATTTACATTAAAAATAATTCTAAACAAAAAAATAAAAATGTGGGGTTCATTATGGAACTTACAAAATATAAGTTAAGAACAAAAAATGAGTTTTACTAATGAAGTAAAAATTTATATAAATTTTTAAATCTTACATATAGTATAAAGGATCCACACAAAGTAAGGTAAAAATTCAAAAATGATTCTACCATTAAAGATATCCTTATTCACATCCGGAAAGTAATACGTGAACACAAAATTTAAAGGATAGTAAGATAACTGAGAAGGAAAAAAGAGACCCAACGTTAGGTGAAGAGTGAAGACTAATAGAAGGTAAAGGTCAGTTGCTTTGAGTCAAAGTGATAGGAAAGTAAGTGGTTGAAATCAAAATGATTAGAGAATATAGAGTCGTTGTGAAACGAGTCAAAGACATAGTGATAGGAAAGTTTCCAATTTGCCTGCTCCAACTTTCCCACGGCTTAATTATAGTCAGGTGCATATGCTTCTCTTGATAATTCCTAACTACATTGGTTTTTTTTGTTAACGCCATCTATTCGTGAATAACTGAGTATACTTAGCGTGGTAAAAGAAAATATTCAATTAAAAACTATTTCATAGTTATTTAATATGACAAAAATATCACAATATATATATAAATAAAATGAACTCATTTCTAATTTCGCTTTGCATTCAATTTCTTATTTTCTTATTTTACTAATTAGTTTGATAAGTAAATTATAATGTTTTAAATAGATATGCATTCTCTAATTTGATAATGTTGCTGCTTGTCCCTTTCAAGGTAAACTTGATTTTAGACTTTACTGAGTAAACTCCATTTGAATTCGATAACGAAAACAGCATAATTTGTAAATTTTTCCTTGCATGCCTTAATGGATTTAAGTAACTGAATGATAAAATCTTGAAGGGGATCCTGGATAATTTGGTGCCATATCGAAAAAGGAAGAAGAAAACCAGTCTTCTTATATTATGTACTCTCTCTCCCTTTGGGGCATCATCTCCACACTCCATTTTTTTTATAGGATTGTACACTTTGTGTACCCAAATAGTTATGCAAACTTTTTGCAGTAGAGCCTAGCACTAGGGACTAGACATGACAACGGGGCGGGCCAGGTGCGAGTATTGTATTCCCCGTCTTCGCCTCCGTCTTTAAAACCTGTCCCCACCCCGTCCCATTTCCCGTCGGATTTTAAAATTCAGACTCATCCCCGTCCCTGCTGGGGTCGGGTTTTCCCCGCCCCGCCCCCGCCCCACCCCTACTATTAATTAAAAAAATAATGTGACTTTTCTTTTGAAAAAAACGGAAAAAAAGTTGACTAGGTAACAAAAAAATTAATAACAAACCCACATTCAAAATATGAGATCATAATTTAAAAATTATTAAAGAAAATCAATCAATTTAATTAAAACCATTATGGACCTACATATTTAATTTCTCCCAAAATATAATATCATTTAAATATATATTGTTCCAAAATTAAAATAAAACACAACAAAGAGTAGAGGTCCATTGTAGCAACAAAGCTTCCAAAATGGAATTAATTCAGAAAGTTGTTGGTCAAGGTTCAACGCAATCGAGAATGAGAAATGAGGGGAAGGGTTAGGATTTCGGGATTTTATTCTTATATATATAAGGGTAAATTTGTAATTTAATTATGGCGGGGGCGGGGGCGGGGGCGGGGCGGGTATCATCAATACCAAACCTGTCCCCGTCCCCGAATTTTTGTCGCGGGGCGGGTATCATCAATAACAAATTCGGTTTTTCCCCGTTAAAATCGGGGCGGGTTTTGACGGGTACCCACGGACTCGGGTCTCGTTGCCATGCCTACTAGGGACTCGAATTCAAAGGAGCAGCATATTGAGAGTTTTCTAAATGATATGATGTATGTCAAAGCTAAGCTCCATATGAGATTATATGCAGGATCTCCCTTTCCACTTTAAAGAAGACATCTCTTCTTTTTTTAAAAAAAAAAAAAGAAAAGAAAAGATATCTCTATTATGGTGTGAGTAAAAATAAACTATCATCATTCACCAAAACAAAAAAAGCATTCAGATACTCTACTATCCAAATTGAAAACTTGCTCAAAATCAAACAAATAAAAAGAAAGGATTAAATGGCTAAGATATCATAAAAAACAAACAACTTAAATGTATGACTAATTATCTGACACCAACAAGATCAAACAAATTAATGCATCTATTAATTTTTTTAGCATGTTGATAAATATTTGTTTTTTTACCATGGGTATAAAGAATACTTTGATTAAAGAGATAAAACTCACTTCAGATATTTCTATATCTCAAGAAATTAGGATTATGGAAATACCTTACTTAGAATATAAAAAAATTAATTATCTAACATGCATGATTATCATTCCATCGATTTTTCATCATCTTTAACTTTTTGTTTTTGCTATTAAACTAGCAACCTGATATTTTTGCTGCAAGAATAAAACTCATTGTTAGTTAAAAGGGTCCAAGAAGATCTTGAGGTCATCATACATGTGAATAAATACTTTAAGCTACTGAAATAGAATAAAATTAGCCTCATCTGACATTACTTGGATTAGAGTTGGGGCAAACTATAATAACCCAAGTTTTTTTTTAAAAATATATTATTTTATCTGACGCTGATAGCGTGGCATTGTAGCTGAAGGCCAATTTTCACTGTTTTTGGCACGATTAGCACCAGGATTTGATATGTGGCGCGATTAGCGCCATTTATGGCGCGGTTAGCGCTAGAAGTGCTCAAAAAAACCCGTTTTCTTTGGATTCTGGCGCGGATAGTGCCAGTAGCGCTAGGACTCGTGATGAGGGCCTATAAAATGCCATTTTGTAGATTTTTGAGGGCAAAACCCCCCTTTCTTCTTCCTCTGGCCCTGTTCCGCCATTGATGAGCCTTGGAGTTTCATAAACCTTCATCCTTTGGTCAAACAATTAATCGGAGAGATCTAGTTCTCTAGAAAACTTAACAAAGCTTGGATTTCGAGGAGAAAGGAGGCGATTCAAGGGCGCTGAAGCTTAGAGAAGTGATCCTCTAGCCTTGCTCGACTGCTTTGAGGTAAGAAACTTAAGTTTTACCGATTGATTTGTGAAATTGGTAATGGGATGAATAGTAACCCATTTGTGTTAGGGTTGGAATTAGGCTTGAGTTCTTTAGAAAAGTATGCTCAGGGGGTTGTTCTTATGAATATTGAACTTTGAAACATGATTTTTGATGAAGTTTGGTTTTGACCCTGAGATATGTATGAGTAGGAAGAATGTTGAGTAAATTGACGGTATTATGATAAATATGAGCCTAAGTGCCTTTACAAAAGATGTTCAGAAGGCTAAATAAACGGTGAAAACGTGTTGATATAACTGTTTTAGCCAAGTTGGATAATTGTTGAAATATGATCTGCTAGATCATTGAATTGAACTTATGCAGGGTCTTAGAGGGACTCTAGTGCTTTGGTTAAGCTGAGATAGATCCTGCTGAGGGTCTGTGAATCGCCTATAAGGTGATTAGCTTTGATAACCCTAAGATAGAGAACATAGAGGTTTTAATGGAAAGGAATAGCGTTTTCTTTCATTCTAACGGTTGAAGACCATTATTGATTGATTGTTTGTATGCCTCATGTAGGGCGTGATAGTGACGTTGCTGGTGGTTGTGACCACGAAGCCGGGAGAGCTGGTGTAGCGCTGAGAGCATGTAAGCTCTTTGTTCTTGGGAGTGGTTCCCACTAACTGTGTTCCACCATACTCCGAGGGAGTAATGGGTATCGTATATAATGATATATGTGTATTGGAATTATGAATTATAGTGAACTATATTGTTGAGAATATGATTATGATATACACTGTGATAGTATCATGTGAATGCCGAAATAAATAGGTATATGATTATGAGATACACAGTGATAGTGTGATATGTTATTGAGAACCTGTAGGATGTACATTGTGATAGTGTACTGTGTTATTGAGAACAAGTATATATATATATATATATATATATATATATATATATACTGTGATAGTATTCTAGGTTGTTGAGATTCTCTGGCCAGTAGAATAGAGTAGACGTGACCAGAGGCGGACCTACGTTGAAAGTTAGGGGGGCAATGCCCCCCTTGAATTTTCAAGGTAAATTACTAATATAACCTTCATTTAAATTTTTCTCCCAGTATACCCCTGTGGCTTTATTTGGCCTGCTCTGCAGAGTGAAAGCTGTGCACTACGCGACCTTCACTCCTTCCTTCACTCCTTTCTCACCTTATTTGCTCGAACAGAATGCAGCCAGTCAGCCACCGTCACCGACCACTGTCTCACTTATCCTCGCGGACCACGTCGGCAGCACCGTCCTTCCTCAACTCTGCTCCTCCTCCACGTGAACCAGAAGTCCAAAATCGCCAGTCTGCCATCGTTCCCAACTTTTGCTCCTCTCTTCACGCCGACCGTCACGCCATTGCCATAGCACCGGAAGGTTTGTGACTCTGCTCTTTGAGAAAAATATTGTACCTAAGTTGTGTGATTCAGTGGTTCTGCTTAATCTATTTTAGGAGTTAGGTTTGTTACCAAATATTGTTAAAATTATAATTAATGTTAAATAATTTAGAGCAAAGAGGGAGGAAGAAAATCAAGCAAGAAATAAAATATAAAATTACACAAAGTAGAGGCTGCTGCGAAAAATATGAAAAAAGAAAATGTGAATAAAGAAAAATATTGAAAAATAATAATAATATGAAGAGATACTATATATTGGGCTTTTAGAATGGTAGAGGCTATTGCGAAAAAGATATTCCAAATCAATTAAATTTATGGCAGAGATATTTCAAATCATGATTTTATGACATTCATGCAGGAACTGCGGAAGGTGTGTGTGATTTGGAAATTTTGGAACATAAAGTGTATTTCATTTCTTGTTGTTTTTGTTCAGCATTTACTTTGCCATGCATAAATCTGTGCTGATATTCTTTGTTCTTTTTTTGCTGTTGAATTTTGTGTTGTTTGGTTACAAGTTGTAACGGTTGGAGCTGTTGGGGGTTCTGACCTTATAAAGATATCAGAGCAACTTAGCAGCATAGGTTAGCTATAAGTTTCTTTTCATTACTTTGAGATGCTGTAATGTTTAAAACAAGCAGGAAATCACTTTGAGAAAATTGTCACTTTTTGCTAGCTTAGGATAGAATTAGTGTTTAAACTATTGAGTGCCCTCCCTTAATTTATTTTCTGGATCAGTCCCTGGACGTGACGTAAGTCCTGATTGAATGAGAGCCCTTCAGTGGATGATCCTGAGTGAATGAGAGCCCTTGAGTGGATGATCTTCCTCAGGTAGTTGTCGAGAGTCCTGAGGGAATGAGAGCCCTTCAGTGGATGATCTTCCCCAGGTAGTATGTGATGAAAGTCATGAGTGGATGAGAGCCCTTCAGTGGATGATCTCCCTTAGGCAGTGTGTGAAAGTCCTGAGTGAATGAGTTCCCTTTAGTGGATGATCTTCCTCAGGCCAGGTTATGTATAGGTTGTATCTCTAAGAGAAGTTGCCATGAGTGGATGAAATTCTCTTAGAAGAGTCATATATGTATGAGTAAAGTCCTGAGTGGTTTTCCTCAAGCAATGGAGCATATAGTTATGCTGAGTTGTATGGTGTTGCATTCCTGATGTTGGTGATGTCCAACGGAATGACACTGGTGTGATGATATACCTGTTATTTGTTGATGAAAGCCTGATGGCGATTTAGTGTGATGGTATATCTGTGATTGTTTATGAGAGCCGTGATGGCAAGTTAGTGTTATGTTAATTTTTAATACCATATGTCATGGAAGTGAACCAGGGGGAGGAAAGACCTCCAAGAACCCCGAGTTTACTGAGATGTTTATCTCACCCCTGTTGGGGATGTTGTTTTACAGGTGATGCTTCTGGCCGAGCTGATAGGTACCAGAGCGGGAGGCCCTAGTAGGGACAGCCTTTGTGTAGCTGCCTGACAATATTTTGGAAGCTATGTGGCTGATGGTTAATGTATTGTCACTGTTGTGTACCCCTGTGAGGGAAAATATGCTTGTGCATATGTTATGTATATGTTTTATATGTCTCCTGCTATATCTATTTTTGATATTTTTGTTTATCTGCCATGCTTTGAGTTATCTGGATCGTTGGGGCTATTGTGTTATATGGGCATTCGGCTATGTTTTATGTTTACAGACCATACATAATGAATCAAGAAATACGGTTTTGAAAACGCTTCCGTGGGTTCGTTTTAATTAATTGGTTTAATATTAATTATTGCGCTAAATCTGATTAAGTAATATGTTAATACACTGGATGCATACGAGGTGTTACACAAACAGACCATCAATATTTAATTTCTCTACCATGAGGATGTTACTTTCAAAAGACAAAATGCATTTTAATTAGAGAATTTGATTTTGTGATTAATAGTTGAAAGTTTAATAATTTATTGATTTATTTTGTATATAATTAATTATAATTTTAATTATTTTATTTAAGTTAATATGTGGTTATATTTTATCCTCTAAAAGGTACTTTCTTACCTTAAAAGTATGATTGGGTTAAAAAATGAAAAATGTGTGAAAGTGAAAAGAGATGTAATGAGATAAAATATTTAAATTAAAGTAAAATATAAAAATATAAAATTAACACTAATTTTTTAATTTTTCATCTTAAATACAGGAAGTAACAATCACTACCTAAAACCTAAAAGACCGCCCTAAATTTATTGTGTGTGAATTATTCTTAGAAGCAAACAGTTTTGATGAGATTTTATTTCTAAAATAAGTTTCAATGATTTTAGCGGCTTCATTGTCAACTGGGGATGTAGCTCAAATGGTAGAGCGCTCGCTTTGCATGCGAGAGGTACAGGGTTCGATCCCCTGCATCTCCAATTTAATTTGCTTTGCATTTTACTTTTTCTGCTGCTTGTTTTTGGTTTTCTTATATCTCTTTTTTGCTTTTGCTTTTCTACTATTTGCAGGTTCACTATACTAAGGTAGACATCAAATCAGTGACTTAGATTGCAAACTTAATTTTTAGAAAAACATGAAAATATTTTAAAACAAAGGATAAGAAAATTTAAAACAGAGGATAATTTTTTAAAAACAGAGGATACTAAACAACGTAGGAAATTTTGACAAAACTACAAAAAGTATCATCATCTCCTAATTTCTTAACGTAACGACATTTGATCAAAGATCAAACAATATAATAAAATTCAAGTCTTAATAGTATTAATCATATCATTTCCCATGAATATGCTAATATAAACACAAAATTAAAAACTAGATATTAAGTTATAATTATTGTTATGTTATGGAGAATACCATATTTAAAAGTATCTTGGTTGGATCCATATTCCTTTAAGCTAAAAATGTAATTTTGATTTTTCTTAGGATTCTCATTTAAAAAAACTATAGAAATCATAAGGACAATATATATGATTTTCATATAAAAATAAAATTTACCTTTTTGTCAAATTTCTTTTACAATAGAAAAAATCTTCTTAATTTCTGTTTATCACTTTTTGTGTTTTTTTTTTCTTCTTCTCAAACTCACAATAGCAAAATAAGAAACAAAGAGAGACTTATAGAAGTGACAAAATCTTTATCTTAAAAATCGGTAATTCTTATTTGTTAAGTTTAAAGATTTTGTGATTTCTCTAATATTAATTGTTATGGACGAAACCTAATCACACTCTATATGATATTCTTTGTGTAATTGATTAGAATTTAAGTCACCTATTTTAATAAATCTCACTTATCATTAATAATTTTATCTTCTAATTTAAATTTGAAATCCATCAAAATTTATGATTTTTAACGAATTTTAGTTAATCACAATGAGAGTATTGAAAAGAGTGTCACCGACTATCGTTAACACTATTCAATTGTTGTTATTATATTATTCTTGAACTAAATAACTGAGAATAATTTTTTTAAGAATTTATTTGGTATTTTTAGGTGAAATAAGACTATTTACTTGAAAAATTAAATGAAGAGTAAAATGTTTATTTTATATTTTTAAAATTGTTTTAGATTTAGAATAATAAATTCAATGATTATTTGTGAAAATTTCAAAACTTAAGTTTTCATAATTATTTAATTATTCATGCTTAATCAAGTAATTTATTAAGAATTTAATGTCATTTTTGTTATTTTCAATTTTACATATATTTTAATTTAAAAAATTCCTTACTTTAGAAGAAAATTCAGAAACTAAAATGTAAAATGAAATTGATTTAAAATTTGCAAGTAGAATGACTTTGACACACATAGAATGTAATAACATTTTATATGTTGAGACGGTAAAAGTTGCAAGTAGAATGACCTTGTAGAAACCATGTCCAATATCTATGAGTACAACATACTTACATATCAACTTGAGTTGATATCATATTGTGTAAAAGTTAAAACCTTTTTCCAATAATTTCACAATTTTAATATCCCTTTGGAGAAACCATGATCGATCTTAAAGACTTCACTCATCAATGTGCAAACATATTTCCTGCTAATAAATCAATTTGATCTCTTTGGAAGAGGTGCCTGTTGTCTTTACAATTTGTTAGGGAAATAAATCTTGTTTGAACAATCCCATCGCCCTCATCTAATGATTCAAGTAGAAACGATGAGCTTTGTGTTGCATTCTCTCTCTCTTGAAACACTCATTTTTCTCCACAAAAAATTTATTTTATTTTAAAATAATTATCATTTTAAATAATAATTGAAAATTATTAAATATTTCATTTTAAAGAAATAATTAATCTAATTCTTTAACTTCCTATTCCATCCATGTTCTTTTATTTTATTTATGAAATATACTAAGAGGAAAAATAAAGAAAAATAATATTATTTTCTTTTATATATAAAGTGGAAAATCATTTAAAACAAATTAAAACCTTTAAGAAACTATTATAGAGTATAGTAACATTTAAAGATTTTTTTATTTATTTCTAAACATAAAAAATTATTATAGAATATTTTCAGATTTTTCCTTTCCTAAAGGGCAAACAATTTTTAAATTTATAAAATCATAGATAATAATTTAATGAATAATTTAAACATATTTCTAAAAACTATTTTTTTTTTCATAAAATAACAAAGGAATAAACCTTACACTATAACAAGTATTTTGTAAAATTTGTTTCTTCTTTTAATCTTAGTCCGTGCAAGAAATAAGACTAGAGACCAATATAGATTGACATAAATATCATAATCACAATAAAATAAAATAATCTTATTTTCCACAAATAAAGAAAGACATCAATTAGTTAAGTTGGAACAAACTTGCTATGAAGAAAGAATTTGGGGGCATGAACTTCTATTATCTTCATGTTTTCAATCTTGTTATGTTAGGGAAGCAAGGTTGGAGATTTTTGTCCAACCAAAATACTATATTTTGCAAAGTTTCAAAGCTAAATACTTTTCACAAGTGAATTTCTTGGATGCCAACCTTGAGCATAATACAAGCTATATTTGATGTAGTATCCATGCTTCATGGGTACTTGTGAGACAAGGTATGAGACAAAGAATTAGCAATGTTCATTCTATTAACATTTGAAGGCAGCCATGGTTGAAATCCACAACCATTTCTTTTTTATCTACCATTCCTACAAGTGGCACTAAGCGTTTATCTGTTGGTGACCTTATCAATCATGAGTCCCAAACTTGGAAGACTGACCTTTTTTGATACCATCTTTAATCATGATGACTCCTTGATATCCAATCCATGCCTCTTCTGAATGTTTCCACTAATGACAAATTACTTTGGAAATTTAGTACATTGGGTAACTAAACTGTTCGAACAACTTACCATGATATCATGGATAACATGCTAGAGAATGAACACTTAAAAGCTAATTGTAATTGGATATTGATTTGAAATCTCCATATTCCGCCAAAGATTAAACATTTTTTTATGGAGATCCCTTTGAGGATGCTTACCAAACAAACAAAGGCTTGTCTCAAAGGGTGTTTTGTGACCATCTAATTGTTGTTGTAACACCCCAAGTTTTGAGTATTAGGAATATATCTTAAGGAGAACTCTTATTATGATTATTTTGTTATATTTTTTTATAAATATTTGTTATTATTATTTTGCATTATTAGTTTTATCTTAAGCATGTACTTGTGTTGTGATAGTATGTATTCCTATACACGTGTGTATTTTGTATATATTATTATTATTACTATTATTGTTTTTGTTGTCTTTATTATATTATATTTGGTGTTAGAAAAGTATTAGATTAACTTTTTATAGTTAAATGTTTGAAAAGTTGTATAAGTCTAGTGTTAATTTTATGATAACAACCCTAGATATACCATGTCATATCTTAAGTTATAATTGTCGTTTTGAGGTGTTTTTTGAGTCGTTGGAAAGCTTGTTGAAAAAGCTACAATTCATTCATATATCTTAGAAACCAAGATCAGCTTCTATCTTAGAGAAAATATAAGATAAAAGCTGATTTGAAAATAACTTGCATATGTTTTGTGAAAAATGTTAGGAGAACCTAATCCCTGCGGAATAAGAATCTACAAGGGATTTCAAAAATAAACTATGTGCATATTGTCTATGAACCATGCATCATGTTGTGCATATGTGCTTTGAAGTGAAAGACGTTTATGAACCTAACCAAGGATGTCATGAATGAGTTGACGTATGACTCTAATCTTAGGGGTGCAACGATTTAAATCTCTATTAAGCTTATGTTGACCACATGTGTTGGAGTATCCTTGCAAGGCCAAAACACCCTAATGTGTCGTCGACGGTGTCATCTTGGTGAGAGTGATAGTGTCGAGTTGTCCATTGTGTGACAATTCGTTTACTACATGGATTCTCGGGCTACATTCACAGTGTTCTAAAAAATGATGCCACATGCGTACGAGTGTACGGGTCTAATGTGCATTGCATTTGGTGTGTGACTTTGTATATGAACTGTTTGATTTGAATGAAACATACTTGTGTTGTGGAACATAATTGTTATAAATGTATTTTATATGTTTATGATTTCTTTAATGTTTTAAATTTATTGTGAGATGTATCCCATTCTCTGTGTGTTTGTCTTTTTTGTGTTTAGGCAGAATATTACCCTTGCATGTGAGTCTCTTTAAGGTTATGATGATGATGCTACATGAGAGGCTTAAGTCTCTATTTTATACTACTATTAATTTTAGGATTATGGATGTTTTGAAACAATGTAGCATTAAGATATAAGTTTTATTCATTTATCTAATGATTAAATTAATGAGTAATTTTTCATCATATTTTATTTAATATGATTTGTATGGACTTTGGAGTGTCAAAATTTGTTTAAGTGGAGTTAATTTTTTTATTGATTTATTTTCTTTAAGTTTATAAATATTTAACATGTAATACTCTTATTGTAAAATAAGTGTTCTTTTTTAAAAGCCTATACATTCTTTTGATTAAATTCTGTTACAAACTTATTTAGAAAATATTACAAGTGTATATATCTTGGGATAGAAGTGCTTTATAGTTGTTTCTGTACCGAAAATTTAAAAAATGAATTGACATTTTCATCTCATGGGACAAAGAAAAGGAATTCTGGAGAATCACAGGTCTTTGACATCGTTCTGAACGCAGATTAACTACTGTAGAAGGCTTCAACGAGATGATCTTTGACTTGCTTCATCAGCTTCAACCTCAAGACAAAGATCAAATTGTTGTTATTCATTGGTCCATCTGGAGAAACAGAAATCAGAAAATATGGGACAATGTATACACCCCCTCAGCTACGTACTGTCATTTCGCTAGCCATGCAATTCTTTCACGAATGGCTTTGCTGTAAAATCTCATGTCATATCCTCTCACATGACTACTCCAGCAGCAACTCAAGTTTGGTCACCACCAAATTTCGACTTCATCAAATGCAATCTTGATGCCACCATCTTTAAGGATCACAACTGCTTTGACATCAACATGTGCTTGCAAGACGACCATGGTAACTTCATTAGAGCTCGAACAAATTTCTTTGATGACCTTCCTCAACTGGCAGAAGCAAAAGTTTTTCTCTCTATCAAAGCCTTATTTGGACCCAACAACTCGAGCTGAATAATGTTGTTTTTAAGACTTATTGCCAATCGATTAAAGACCATAGACTCCAAAATAGTAGGCCATTCTGATTTCCATGTTATTTTAGCCAACTGTAGACAGTGTCTTTCCTTAATTCCAAACTTTAGGATGAATGTAGTTAGGAGATAAGTTAATTTTGTGTCTCATAATTAACTAGGATATCAAGATTAAATGCTAGCTAGCATCCATGGTACTTATTCGTCAAAAAAGATTAAAGAGAATATTCTGTATCAATGAGAATAATATAACTTCTGATTTTCTAGCAACATAATTAAACCAATGACAGCATCTGTCTACGTGTACGAATTTCACAGTTGGGTTGAGACCCGAACCCAAAGGCGTTAATATAAAAAATGTGAAACACTAGGTTCCTTCTCTCTCTTACAAAAATCTCTTAAATTAGTGTTTATAGATTACTGTACGCTAGGTACTCTGTCCCTTTAATCTCTCTCTCTCTCTCTCTCTCTCTCATGTTTCTCTCTTTCTCTCCCTTGTCGTGTTCTCATTGCCCTCTTCTGTTCAATAATAATAACTTAATAAAAGAAAAAAGAAGAAAAAACAGTAATTGAGAGTTGAAACAGCTGAAGAATCATCATCATCGTCGTCATCGCTTCCCAATCAAACCCAACACCCATTTGAATCAATCCAGGGATCCCCTTCTGGTAATAATTTTCTCCATTTCCAAACTCTAATAACCTCAATTTCCTTCATTAATGCTTGTGCTAAAGGTGATTATAGTTGTAAAAAAATCCGTTTTTGTTTACTGTGGCTTTGAAAATGATCTGAATTTGGGTTTTTCCGTTGGCAAGTTCTCACACATCTTTAACCGGCTTTGGGGGTGGAGGATCGCGTCGACCATTAGGTTTTTTGTCCTCAATTTTGCTTATTTCTTTCTTTCTGCCTTTTCTTTTTTTAATTTCAACCCTACCCTTTTGAAATTTTTAATCGATTCGAAGGCATGCCTTTATTTTTTCTTAAATTTTTTTATTAAAGTTTCAATTTTTTAGTTTGGATTCGGCTTATTTTGATTTCCCAGGTGGATTTTGCATCCTATGAATGTAGGGTTGGGTATTGTGAAGTTTCACTCATTTGATGATCTGGTTGATCTTTACCCTCTCCATTTTAACCTGATTAATTTCAAGCTCATGTAGTGTTTTAGTTTTGGTGTCTTAGGGTGCAGACATTGAGTGTTGCATTATTACCCTCGTGGGTATGGGTGAGAAATTAGGGGAAGTAAAAGCTTTGCATTAAGATAGACTTTGTACATTTTAATACGTTCTGAGGTGTCGATTAAAAACCATTCCCTGGCATTCTAACAGCTTTAGCTTTTGCAATGGCTTGTTCTTGACATTTTCAACCGAAAGTAAATGGATTGGTGGACATTTCTTAATAGCTTATGATTTTGGAGAAGTTGATTTTTTAACAAATAGTTGAATGCATGATGAATTTTCCTCACTCATCCCTCTTAATAGATACATTCATTGAGCACACTTCCTAGCTCCTGCTAATGTTATTGCAGTAAGATTATCTGTTGTCAAAACTATGGAATTTCGCCACTGAACTTGTCTCCCAATCTGCCCAAGTATTCAAGGCTCAGGTGACGTTGATTTCAGAGGTTGAACTCTCCATGAGGGCACCTTTCTCCCTCTCCTCCCCACGTGCTTGCATCTTCTTATAACCGCCCAAAAAAAGTTGACATTTTCTTTCTACTGTAAATTTCATAACACTGGCTACTAGTCATGTCTTTTTTAACCAATCAAGAATCCAATAGTTGTCAATGAATTTAAAGTTGGCAATTTCTCCCTATTTTGCTCCTGTCTCTTCATGACTTCATGGAAACTTGGCACATATCAGTGAGGAACCTACCAGTTTATTACAGTTGTCATGCTTGGAATGAAGGGTGTAAAATTTTCGTGGAAATTGACATAAAACTGGTACCTTATTAGAAAGAATGCAGGATAGACCCTTGAATACAGTGTCTCACTTGCAAAACTTCAAGGGTCTGCACATTCCAATGCTCAAGAGCCTTGATTATCTCACAATATCAAATATCTCTCCCCCTCAACCCGTCTTCTTATTTATAGGCAGCACACTTTAATTTTTAACATCTTGGCGCTAGTAACTAGAGTATGTAGCTAACTAACTAATGGATATCTGTGAATACTCCTCTCATAAAGTTTCTCCTTGTCCTCAAGGTGAACATCTTGTGGCTGCTGCCTGAAATAAAGTCCCAATGAAGTTCTAATTGATTGAAGCGTGATGACCATGGTTTTGAATTGCGGTTGTGGTGAGTTAGAAAACCTTTACATTGCAGGAAAATGCGGCTGATGCAGCTGCAATTGTGGTTGTGGTGAGTCGAAATACCTTGATGTTGTGGACCGATATTTAAGACCACGAGGACGACTTAGTCAAACTTACCCTGCAGCCACCTCCTACTCCAGGGTCAAACACGTGAATGCCCTTGCTCCTCTAGTGCCTTTGTTTTTCATGGTATTGTTGGTGACTTAAGTCAAACTTACCCTGCAGCCCACCTCCTGCTCCAGTGGTCATGAAACAGAGCATTGGAGCCCTTATAGTTATATTGAGAAGATCCCTTGGCTGAGTTGGCACTAGTGCACATGGTCATAGTTGATGATTATCAAGGTCTTCTTTATTTTGCTGGACTTTGCCCATTGGGACATGGGAACAATTCAATTGTTGTCATTTCCTGTTTGCTTCTCGATAATTTCCTGTTATCAAAATACTACTGCACATTAATCAGCCACGCTCAGGCTCCTTTTTCTTAGAGTTCTGGAATCAGCTTTAAGATATACCCACAACTCCAACATTGGAGTTCTGATACCAGTTGACAGAAACCTGGTATCTTATTTGAAAAAATAAGGGACTTTCCCCCTGAATACGGACCCTCATTGTTGAACTTTGAGGGTCTGCACCTCCCAATGCCCAAAGGGCCAAATTCTCTCACAAATGGAAAGATATCTTCCCTCTCAACCTTTCGTATTAATAACAGTCAAACTCAGAAAACAGTAGGCCAGAAATCTGTGCTACTGCTGGAAAATTCTCATATATATAGTATTTTACAAATTGACATGCTAATTCTCAGCCCAAAATATTAGCTATTAAGATGATTTTGGGAATAACCGAAGTGATGATCCACACCATGACTTTTGAGCATCTTTTATCGCCCATTTGGCATGTTCATCCTTATGTTTTTCTTTATCGGGAGCAGAAGCGCTGTCACCAATGTGACCCTGAAGATCTTTTCATTCGACAAATATCTGGAACTGGAATGCCCAGGCTGGGTAGTTCTTGCCATTAAGGCAAACCATTAAGACATTTAGTTTTTTTGAAGACATGACAAAGAACCAAACTGGACTGGAAAAATAAAAATAGAACAGAACTGAGACAGAATGGCAAAAATTGTGAAATCTGGAACTAGGTTGAGAAATAAGAGAGAAAAACTCTGACTGGGCTAGGACCATAAGCCAGACTGCTACCTTGTCAAACTCAGAAAACTGTGTTCTGCTGGCAAATTCTCATATAAATAGTATATAATTGCAAGCTGACATGCTGATTTTCAGCCCAAAATATTAGCTAACTGATAAATATATATTTATCCTAATTAAGGAGAGAATAAAAATTACAAAATGTACAATTACGCAGCTAATTTAAAGCCCATAAAATTTTCCATTAATTCTATTAATTTTCCATTAATTCTATTGACAAGAACGTGCCTTAATTCTTCTTCTATTCATCTTGGCCCAGCTAACTAGCTGATGGGTATCTAGCAGAAATATTCAGTAATCAACATAATAATCTACCTGTAAAAAGTTTATTTTCCTTTTTGTTTCTCTTCTGTCTAAATCTTCCGTTGAGGATGTATGTGCACCATCACTCTGAAACAATAATTTTGTCCAAGAAAAATGCATGTTAAGCACTCTGGGCTAGCTCTATCTGATTTATGTGTTACTAGAGCAGTTTTAGGCTTTTCAGTGAACTATTTTACTCTCTAATGTTTGTATATCTTACCTCATTCATTTTATTGCATTGATTAAATAGCTAATTTCTGATTGTATCTCTGGCAAAGCATGGTATACACTTTAGTTTCACAGCCGTAGTTGTCATCTATAGGTTATATATATGACTCTTGTGCACCTTACTTATAGCTTGAGATTTGAGAATCTTATAAGTTTCCTGTTGATTAATTTAGGTGGGATAGCTTGATTCTGATGCAAGGACAAAGGAGGACTGTTGGGTCGTTCCCAGCAATTGTTAGTATGATGCAAGGGCCCAGTTCTAGTGGCACTGATATGAACCACCAGTCTTCCTTGAATCATGTGCAAAATGCAGTAGATTTCCGGTTGTCAGATTATAGGGGATCTTCTGGTGAGACTGCATGTTTACGTGGTACTGGTCATAATGTTCAGAGCTTCAGTGGCTGGAATACTGGTGAATCTAGTTCTAGACTCAATCTGATCAACCAAGTCAATGATGAAGGTCTAAAATCAGAACATGGGCTGTCTTCTTCATATAGTGCTGCTACCGAGGATGATCTCAGGTCTGAGGAAAGACAATTCAAACCAAATAATGTAATTTTTCCTGTTAGTTCAAATACTAATCTACATGGCAATCAATCTAGAGTTCACCCTTCCTTTTTGCAAGGTTCCAGTTCTACTCATATTAGCCAGAATATTAGTCTAGATATGGGGCATGTAGCTAATGCTGCTGATCGTGGGAAGGGCAAAGAAGCTGGTAGTAGTGTTAATGCCAACAATACTAGTGGGATAGACAGAGAAAAGACATTGTTTGGCAGTGCTTCATGTAATCACACAGGAGCTTCATCTGAAAGCTCTGGATACATGGCTTGGGGTGATAGTGCTAATTCAAGTTCTTCTTTAGTTAATTGGGGTCCTTCCTGCAAGAGAAAGGCTCTTGAAGGTAGTTCTAGGCAACTGTGCTCTGGAGGAAGCTCAAGCACTCTTGTACAATCTGGAAATGGTTGCTGGCCTACTGATCCTGTTGATCTTAATGCTTCTAGCGGCTTAACTGATTCTACACTTATAGAAGATATTCCTGTTACTAATCCTCCATTATTTCAGAATGCAACAAATGAAGCGCGACAAGAAGCTCCCAATGCATTTCCTTTGATAAGTATTGCAGAAAATGTGGAAAGGCCTCTAAGAAACTTCGATAGAAGAATGAGCCATCTACAGCATCAGGAATCTGTACCTCTCAATTTACCATCAACAGGGAGTGCTAGGCATCATAATCATTCTTCTCTGCATCAAGCACCTGGGTCTCACTCAATCAATGATTCGCTGGAATTGAGGTTAACAGCTGGAGTGACATCTTCGGCTAATTCTGGCACTTCTCGGAACCAGTCACCTGCCTTGCGCATCCATTCTTTTCCTTGGAACAGAACTGCCAATCCTAGAGGGGCCATATCTTCAACTTCTTATAACTCTGGAGAAAGAGCTGTGCGCGAAGATTTTAATTTGAGAATGTTTCAAAGAGATAGTATGGAACACCCCATGAATGTGCCTGCGTCTTTAGGACACGAACCTACTGGTTGGCATACACTATCTGGCAATGTGAACAATTCTAGAGGTGTACCTCCTCCATCCTGGATTGGATCTAGTTCAAATGTTCACTCTCCCCCTAACCCTAGCTGGATTTTTAATCATGAAGTCCCGGCAGAAAATATGCAGAGTGTGTCAGAGTTCAGTCCTTGGTCCCTTTTTCCATCAATTAGCTCTGCATCTAGTGTTCATAATGGCCATTCTGCCCCATCTTCTTCTGGTCCTCTTTCATTTACCCAGGGTTCTAGCAGCAACCAATCACACGCAAGAACAGCATTGTTGATGGAAAGAAGGGGTGGTGATGTTCTCTCTGGTGGTCCCCATTCACTGCGAGCATTAACCTTTGACAATGAGGGGAGACGTCGACTAATATCTGAGGTATCTTTTCTGTTTTCATTTGTACGTAATATGTTGCGCTATTATCTGAAGGCTACACCATACAGGTATGATGATTTTCCTATAAAAATATGCTCATATAGCCAGGATTAAACCATTTAAACAAGAAATGTGCACAAGTGAATAAATAATACAATTTTTTAGATTCATATTATTCTTTGATAATACTTACAGTCTTGATGTTTGTCTAATTTCTAGTGCTGTCTCATTTTTTCATAACCTTTTTCAATTTACTTTTCAGCAGAAAAGATATTTTGTAGCAGCCCACTAAGTACTAACAAGCATCTTGATAAAGTGAAATTTGATCAACAAATTAGCTAAATTTGGTGCTACCTTTGTCCTACCTGAACTAATTATCTAATTGTTGTGTGTGCTAGATTCGCCAAGTCTTGATGGCAATGCGGAGGGGTGAGAACTTACGAGCTGAGGTTCGAATCTACTGTATAAATACATCTGGTGACAGTTTATGATATTAGTTCATTGTATTGTGAAATTGATATTAGAGTATGTATTTTCATTGGATCACACTTGGTGGATTTTCAATGTGCCTATTTCTCTTTCATCTTAGGGAGAAATTCATCTGATAGAATACTGACACTAGAGTTGGGCTAATAGTATGTGGGCAGTTGTCAATTTATCACAACTAGACAGTAGACTGACTCCATTTCTCTTGCAATATTGATTAAATCATCTTTGTTTACATTTTTTTTAGATAAGACTTATTTTGTGTATGATTTTCTTCAAATTGGCACACTTGTTTATGTTGCAGAAGAAATATTTACATTCTGAAGCAACCGCAAGCTTGTTAGCTTGTAGGCCATGTTCCACTGGACTTTGCAATACTATTGAAAATACTAACTTAACATTTTCCTTTGACACTTTTGAAATGTCAGGATTATATGCTCTTTGACCCTTTCCTATATCATGGCATGGCTGAAATGCACGACAGGCACAGAGAAATGCGCCTTGATGTCGACAACATGTCTTATGAGGTAAAAAGGGTATATATATTGTATTCCCATCCATCAGTTGCTCTCTATTGTTTCTTCTGACTTTAACTGGGGTTGCAGGAATTGTTGGCATTGGAGGAGCGTATAGGAGACGTGAGCACAGGATTGAATGAGGATGTCATCATTAAGTTGATGAAACAGCGAATTTACGTGCGTGCCATGATCATGACAGACTCTTCTACTGATTTGGAACCTTGCTGTATCTGTCAGGTACGAGTAATTCTCAGTTTTTTTTTCCTTTTATGATCAGCCAATGTTAGTTGTTGTTAGAATGTTAGTTTGGGGAGATTCGAATCCATTGTCTCTCCCCGCTCCCCCTTTCTCCCTTAAACCCCTCTTCTCAACCACCAAGTTAACCTTATAACTCCTTGTGTCTCAGGTAGTAAAACTGTAAAACTAAAGAGGACGTGAAAACAAATACAATGGTGTTTAACTTTTGAGCTAAATACATAATGCATCTTTCATATTTTTTCATGATGGCAGGAGGAATTTGCTGATGGGGAGAATGTTGGATCACTGGATTGTGGGCATGAGTTTCACAGTGGTTGCATTAAGCAGTGGCTAATGCAGAAGAACCTGTGCCCCATTTGCAAAACAACAGCCTTATCTACATGATAGGGAGAACCTCTATCTTCTTAAGCTGGCTCTATCTAAAGCTTTTCTTTATAAACTTTTTTCTTAAGAGAACAGGACCTCTCATTTGTCATGATTGGGGACGACAATATGCTCCCTGAAAAGAAGTAAACAAAAAACATTGGTGGGTGAACTATGAACTATTGCAGAGTTTTATTTATACTGTTGTAATGGATGATTACATGTCATTTATGATAAGCTATAAGCACTTGGATATTATTAAATTAAATTTCATTATTATGTTTCATTCATTCATGCATAGTTTGGATAAACTTTTCAATAAATACCCTTACATTTTTTTAAAATATTTTTTATAATCCGGAAACAGCCTTTGGAAAAAAGTATATCTTGATGATTTGTTGGTCAAGGGTTCGAATCCATAACAATTTCTTTACATATACAAGGGTAAGACTGAGTGTAATATCTCTTTTCCTTATCTACGCATAGCATGGAGCCTAGGCAATGGGGTACGTAGATTTTTTTTATATATAAAAATTAAAATTGATTAATGTATTCTTAATATTTTCAGAACTTTTCTCAATTATAAGCCTTTTTTTTTTCTTTTTCATTTTTACATATTGTTTTGTTAATATGCTTAATTTCATTAGTCAACTGTCGACACTTTTTAGTGTTGATATTCTTATTCAGCAATTGCACAATTTCATTAGTCAACACTCTAACACTTTTTAGTGTTGTTGATATTCTCAATCAGCAATTGCACACCAAGTATAAATTGAGATTGTTAGCCCAAATTTTAAATAAATCTTGAAGAATGTAAGTGTAGGGTATTGATATTTATATCTCCCTATTTTGTCACATACTTTCATTTTTGTTTTTTTTAATTAAATTTTAGTCCCATGACTTCTTTAGATTTCAATTTTTAGTCCTTTAAAAGTTATTTTAATCTTTTGATAATTTTTCATCAACATTTTAGTTTTTCAAATGTTTTTTTTTTTTCTCATTTTTAGTTCAAACATTCACCATCGTGGTTCAGCCTTAGCACCATATCTCACATCACCACACATCAACCTCATCAATGACAATTCCAACTCTATACTCTCTCTTGGATGTTTTCCTCACCATCTTCCTCACCTTTGTTTACATTGGTTCATGTTTTGAAGCTAGCCAAAGACAACAATGATATCGAAATAAGTTCTAATTTGAAAGAAATGAAATTATTTGTCAACTAGAAAGGGAGGTATAAACAAGGAGGGGCTAAACTTTGAAAGAAATGAAAAAAAAAAGACTAATAAAATTTTTTAGTTCTAATTTTAGTCCTTCAAAATCTATTTGACAACTTTTAGTTTTCCATTATTTTTTTATGGCTACAAAAAGCACGCACATGCACACATATGCATATATTAAAATAACTTGAAAAAATTATCTGTAATATTATTCTTAATTGAACAACATTTTTAAAGTAATAAGATTGATTTAACAATTAATGTAATTAATAATATTCTATTAATGAATAGAAAAATCAATTTTGCTTTATCTATTTTTTTACCGAAAATTTTGTTTTTATATGTTAATCTCCATGCATTAGTAAAAAAAAAATAATTAATCTCCATGCAAAAGACTAGTATATATCACACAAATGACAATAGATTAATAGACAATAAACATAAAGAGTCTTCAAACCAGTACTAGACAATAAACATAAACATAGGCAAAAAAATTGAGGGACTAAAAATGTTCATAGAAAATTAATGAAAGACAATTTTTTAGAGACTAAAAATTAGAATCTGAAAAAGTTGAGGAATTAAAAAATTTAATTAACTTTTTTCAATTCCATTCAAAATTAAGCTCCTCCTTGTTTATATCTTCCTTTCCCATCTCTAATTCATAGTTTTAGGAGGGTGTATTGAATTAAGATTTCAATGAATTTTAAAGACTTATTTCAAGGTCATTGTGATCTTTGAGTTCAAAGCCTTTAAAATGGGAATCAATCTGAACGAAGGTGAGGAGGATGTTGAGGAAGGCATCCAGGAGAGATTAGAGAGTTGAATTTGCCATTGATGAGGTTGAACTACGAAGTGATAAGGGGGTATATTTACAAAAGATAGATCAACTTAATTTTGAATTGAGGATGTTTTTTAGAAAAGTAAAATTAAAAAAAAAAAAGGTATATTAACAAAATTGGGAGGTATAAATATCGATGCTCTAATTGTAAAGGATCTTCTTGAGTCATGATAAAGTGTTAGGATTTATATTTAGTAATCTTTGTGAAAATTTCTTAACAAAACAATATTGTAAATGGACAAAAGGTATTTTTTAAAATTATGTGATTTTTTTTAAAATACATTTAGAATTAATAGATGAAGATCAATTTGAAAATTCTAAATTAAAATTTTGTTAATGAAAATAGTTTCACCATTTTTTTTTCTTCAGAATTCACCACCTTTTAAAGGAATAGTATTTTGTATGAGGAAATTGTAGTCTTTATATAGTATATTAAGTATTAACCATAGTTATAAAATCTAGTTCGGTCTGGCTGGTTGGACCAATCTAACTGAGATCTTGTGGCATAATCGGATCGAGTGCACTATCGGACCGCTCAAGCATGTGATCCGGAATGACCCGGTTAAAATGGGCGGATTTTGAGTAAACCTGGCGACCCGATCAACTTTAAAACTCGGATTGGGTTGTGCACGTCTTCATCGCCACTCGAGTCGACCACCGCCGCACTGCAATTCGAGGGACAATTGAACGAGCGACTCATAAATTGTCATGTTGGACGGGTCAATAACTCAAATGCATTCAGTCTGTTTTACCGAGTTCCACAACAGCAGCTTAGCTTAGTAGCTTAACTCTTTCTACAGGCGTGGCATTGCTAGATGCTTATGAGAAAATCGAAAATGAGGTGCAACCGCGCAACACAGGAAAATGGAGAAATTGAAGTGCAGCGCAACAAACAAAGGAAGGTATATACATTATTGGGGATTAGGTTTTCGCTTGGGCTTCCATATCCACATACTCATTTGCTTCCTGTACTTCTTTCATTGCTTTCTGTACTCCTTTTGGCTCATTTTTTAATTATAAATTGAGCTTGTGTTTTAATTTAATTAGTTGTTATTTACACTCTCTTTTATTATTAATACACTTTACTTGTATTATTAACTTTAAAACTTCAATTGTTCTTTTGAATTTTTGAGTATACTTTTCTTAATCAAATAATATTAGTTATATACTTATATATAATACAATTTTAAATTTTTTAATATAGACTGGATCAAATCGAATCAATTACTGATTCACTACCTCGACCGGGTCAATGACCGGACCAGGTTTTATAACACTAATATTAACCAACATTTAATATTAAAATACAAATTTTGTTAATCATTTTACTATTATTATTTTAATATACATTGCTTTTAAATGATGGTATTCATTTTTTTATGAAAATTGATGGCATTCATTTACTAGATCATAGAAACAAAATGTCGCATGGAGATGAAAAATGATCCTAATTAATCAAACGTGCATATCACATGATCCCCCAGGTTTTTTTTCTATAAAGATGATTTCCAATTTTAGATGTTTTTTTTTTTTTATAAAAAATAATAATTAAAAATTATAATTTCTATATGTTTGGACCTAGTTAAGTACATTTGGCAACAACTTTTAATGATTATTTTATCACCTCGAACCAAACCACATTATGGGGTTAATTTTTTGCAGCAAATAAAACATGATCAGAGCATCCTTAAAACATGTATTTTTATGGATGTTTATATCTTAATTACATTTTTCTCACTAGAGTAAGTCTATATTTTTTTTAGGGTAGATCAAGTTTATATATGATATGGAGGATTTTTTTTAAAAAGAAACAAAAAAATAAAAAGTCATTTTATTGTATCAATTAAAAAAATT